>VDFB02134749.1:35466-59974 GCA_007258455.2 Sequoia sempervirens | reverse complement strand
CCCACTTGTCTGCCTCCTATGCCATCTTTCCTAACTCTACCAAGCCGCTGATTGACTCTCTAGGTATCTCCGCTGGAGGCTCTATCACTGGAATATCCTGCCCTCGAGAACGAGATAACTGTTGCACATATCCAATTAAAGCTTTGTGTTCTCTTTTCAACTTTTTATATTTTCCTTCCTTCTTGAATAACCTGTCCTTGAGGGCGAGGTAGGAGTTGTCACACTCCTCCACAATCTGCACACCAGTGGGGCGTCACAAATCCAGAGTCGTGACCACATAATTCTCAGGCACTGCTTCATTTCGGTAACACTCAACTCGTGCCACAGCTACATGAAGAGTACGGGAACCATCCTCTTCAGTGGATATCTTCGAAAATTTTCTTGCTTTCTTCCTCTGTGGAGGTGCACTGATCCTGTTCAAAAATTCTTCCATCTCAACTGCTGGATCAAGCTCCTCACTGGGGCTTCTCCTCATTCTGTCTTTAAGCCAATCGGGCACATCATACTGTATATCAAAGGGCTGCTGCTCTTGTGCCTCTACTTCTCTAATCTGCTCAACCTCTACATTCTGGCAAGGCTCATCGTCCTCAAGTGGCTGAGTGTCTCCTGAAACTATATCATCATCATCGTTCATGGCCACCTCTAACTCCTACTGAAACTGAGGGTCAGTAATAGTCCCCTCATCATCCTGCTGATCAACCCTAACAGGTGCGTTGACGCTCTGGCCAACCGACTCTCTCCGTGGAGGCTGAATATTATCCTGTACTGCCTACACCTGATTCAATGCAATCCTCTGATCAGCAAATAAAGAGACCTCCTGTATACTTGGAGAACGTGTCTCCAATGGTGATGCAACTGTGACTCGTGGAGGCTCTGGCTGAACGGGCTCCTGTCGAACTATCTCTTTCTTCCTTGACTCCGGACCTCATGTAATCTGTATCTTCCTGCCAGTGGTGGGCGTCCTATGATCTCCCATCATATTGTAAGTCAAAGCAATTGACCTACTCTTCAACCTGCTTACACGCCTATCAACCCATGCCCTAGTGAATGTCAGGACAGGAATAGAAAGTGTATCTAAATCTGCAACCTCAGGCTCTGACCAATCTGGAGGCGGAAGTGGAGTATCCCTCACTGCTGCATAATCAGGATGGACAACGTCCATATCCTCATTGACCTGGTCTGGAACCGGAACAACCTCACATTCCCTGATCAGAGTAATCGGCAACCGAGAGAACATTCTCTTCCTTACTTCAATCTCATCTGCTGCATCAGCCCAATAATCCTCAATGGTGGCCTTATGTTTAAATTCTTCTGACAACACCCATTTGATGTTATGATGCGGGTCATAGTGTTGTCGACTAGTGTGGTATGAGAAATGATAAAATTGAAGTTCACTTTCAGCCTCTCTAGCTGCCTGTATTGAGGGACACACCTCATCCGAGTTGCCCATGACAACTGGAAATTCCACTCCTCCCTTCTTCTTCTTCTTTTGAATTTTATCATAGGCAAGCAGTTGCCTTGATATCTCTAGCATTAAAACTCTATATGTTGGGTACTTAGGCAGCCTATATGGGTACGATGAAAAACCTTGCAGCCTAATGTAAGAAAATCTCGGAAACTGTATGAACCAGCACCCATACCTTTCAATTAGCTCTTGGGCATCCCTCGAGATTCTATGATGTAATTGCTCCTGAAGCAATCTGGTGATGTACATGGCGAAGGAATCGTTGACACGCTTGTAGTGAGTTGTGCTCGCCAAGTGCAACTGTGGACAAGCCTCATGGATTTTGAACTGGTGGGAGCCACAGCCAACAGGTTCCTTGTAAGAAATTCCCCTGTACTTCGTCATACGTGCCAACATAAATGATGTAAGAACTCATGTAAAATGTCTTCGTCCTTCTAAGGCTCAGGCGTTGTTCATGCAAATTATCACTAATCATCTCGGCCCAATTGACATAGTCCTTCCCTTCTAGCACCAGGTTGATGTAGTAAAACATCAAGGCTCAAAATGAATATTGCGACCACCAACCACAACCAGCATCATGATGAGGTCACAGTACTCTTGCTTCAAGTCCTCCGCTATGATCTGCTTGGGCAACTTCGCACGAGAAGGCTTGGGAGTGCTCATCCAATGAGTGTTAATTGTCTCCGCGCATCTCGAGCGAGCGCCATCCACTCTGCTTTCGCTCTACGGATTTGTAAATCATGTTCCTGTGCACCGGGATCCCAAAAGCTTCACCAATGGCTGCCGGAGTAAGATTGGCTAGTACTTGGCCATCTGGTGGCATGATCGACCGGTGTTCCTTCTCGTAGCAATTAGCACACTCCATTATCAGCTCCGAGCATTGTATAGCTAGCGGGAAACCAGCAGCTGCATATAGCCTACTTCGAACAATATTGTGCGTAGTAGTCGAAGGCCGATGACTTCCAATTCCCAACATCCTGTTTTTGAAGGTCTCGAGGTTGACGGAGCCCAAGTTAGTGTCTGTCAACTTGCCCAACTTTGAAATAAACTTTGATTCCGGCATGAACGTTTTACTCAGCTTCTTGATCACTGCTTGCCTGGATGCACCATTGTCCTTGCCAGTTGTCCTTGCCTCAGCCATCTGCAAACAGTAAACATCCATCAGCAATTTAATTCATAAAAATAAAATTAGACATTGTGTACGGGCTGCAGTCGACTTCAAGAAGCTGCAATAACTTTCTCTATTTGCAAACATCAGCTTCTTATCCAATAACTTCGAACTTCAACACTTTGAAAAAGATTTTTAAGTAGACTTCAGCCTTAGCAACTTCAATCTGCAACTTGAACTTCTGCAAATTCGTACTTCACACCAGCAATCAGCAATTAGCAAGTTCGTACTTTTGAAAACTCAGCAATTTCACCTCACTTCAAGGCGTCCCACCTAGCAACAGCAACTTCAAGCTTCAACTTCAGCAAACAGCAAGTGCGCCCCTCTTGACTTCAGCAATATTTGAATTTTCAACGCTTGCACTCCAACTCAAGGCGTCCTTCCAGCAGTCTCAGCAAACAGCAGTCTCCAATAAAACTTCGAACTCTTCAAGCAATTTTCAAACTTCAGAGCCAGTCGAATTCTTCTTAGCTGTGAAAAGAAAGTGAGAAACTCGTTCATTTTATAGCCAAAATTCGAATTCTAGAAGGAGCCAATTTTAGCCAGTGCATTAAACTTCCACTACTCCACTTCAAGAATTCGAATTTTCCCTCTCTGGTATTTCTGACACTTGTCTCTCTACGTCAGGAATCTTGCTCTTCTAGAAACTTGACTTTGACTAGCATCTTTGAATTTGTTTTCGAAAAAATTAATTTAAATCCATCTTTTAATTCACCAGTCGGAACTCTGTCATCTGAATTCAAATTCAACTTCTCTGCTCTGGAAAATTCATCCTCGAAGAATTCAATCAAAATCATCTAGGCAACTGACTTCAAATTCATCATTTGGAAAAAAAATTCATTTTGAAAACACATTTTATTCACTTTGCCTTAGAGAATTTTATTTTCCCTTAGGAAAATTCACAATTTTAGCACTGATTAAATTCTTCACTGAAAAAGTGTTGGCGAAGTGCAGAAGACTTGGAAATCCACTCATCATCGCAAATGTTCAGTACCCAGAAGAAAATTTTCTTCAGAATGTCTCGAATCCATGGGTACCCAACGAACGGATTCATTTAATTTTTCAATTTTGAACCTTAGAAAAAAATTATTTGTCAAATTAAATCCATTCTTCGCCTGTGATCATCTTGTGTTGCGCCAGCTCGAGAAATTTGAATTCATCCTGCATTATCATTCACCTCCGACTTCATCGCTGAGAAAATTTGCTCGGGCCCCACGGAGAAAAATTCCACCACCTTGAGTTCTAGGCGTATTTTCTAAGGGAGAAAATATTTGCCTTAAAAAATATTTTAAATCATCTTGCACTCTGAGAATTTGCCTTAGAAAATTTTTGATTCATTCGCCAGTGTTGGAAATTTTATCTTCATTTAGAAATTTTTTTATTCACGCCTAGCACAATTTTATTTCTTCACTCCACACTAGCATTTTACTCCACACTAGCAAGGCGATTTTATTTAGAATTCTAACGCCTTAGAAATATTTCATCATTCATCTTATACTTTATTTCACCTTAGCATCACTGGCGCATAGCATTTGGAGAATAATATTACCACGCCTTAGCAATTTAATTCCACCTTTTGGCAATATTTTCTAACACTTATACCACCCATCACCTTTGACGCCTAGCACACTTGAGGAGGAAATTCAAAAATCACGCCCAATATTCATCTTCACCACCTCACTCGCCTTGGAAAAATCCTCTAAGACTTACCACCTTGGGCGCATTTTGCACTTGATGGAGGATAACGCCTATTATTCACCACCTTTTACCACGCTTTGAAGTATTTTTCACCTTATTTACCACCTCCATTCACTTATTACACCTCAATCTAGGCGCATTTAGACATGCCAGGAGGATGACTCTTCGTATTCCACTTTTTTGTCTTCACTTGAGCTTGTTTGGGCGCATTTCACCCCTTGAGGACGACGAATTCCTTTGACCTTTTGACCCTCTTCTAACTTGAGCGCATTTTTATGTAGCTGAAGGATAAGAATGTTGACTTGTTGACCCTTTTTCCTCTTGGGCGCATTTGGACATAGCTGGTGGATAACAACGCTCTTGAGTGACTCTTCATCTCCCGCTTTTGTCTTGACATGCATGTATTTGGGCGCATTTTGCCTAGGGAAGAGGATGAAAATCGTTGACTTTGCTTTGACCACTCACAACTTGGGCGCATTTTACCCCCTGAGAAGGATGAACTTGCAATTTGGGCGCATTTTGAAGGTGGTGGCGGATATCTACACTTAGAAAAAATTTCAACCTTTTCCCTCTTCAAGTTGGGCGCATTTCCCTATGCCTACAGGATAAAAACGTTGACTTTGCTTTGACCACCTGTGCTTTGGGCGCATTTTGCCCCTAATGAAGGATGAATTCATACTTAGAATTTTTTTTCGTGCTTGGCATATGCTTGAAGGCGCATTTGGGCTAGGCAGAGGGATGAAAAGGCGTTGACTTCCTTTGACTTTCTCCAGCTTGGGCGCATTTTGGCCTGTGTGAAGGATGAACTTCATTCTTTAGAAATTTTCACGCCTCCTCATCAACTGGGCGCATTTTGCCATGGCTGCAGGACAAGCTTCAGACTTAGAATTTTTTTTTCTCGTTTTCGCCAGTTTTCATGCCCCGCTATTTTTAGTAAGCCCTCTGATTTTGCATCTCTGACGCTCGGAACGACTTGAAATTTTGCACACTGCATCCTCATAACCTTGTTGCCCTGTCGACCTTGCTATTTCTAATCACCTTGCTATTTTTAGCACGTTTCTGAAGGTGGTTTACTATAAATAGTAACCTCTTGTTTCTGATAGCTCCACTGCTCCGATTGACTTGAAATTTTAATGAGGCGCTCCTCACCACGTGACCTGCTGGCTGACACTGACGCATGCACCTGATTTACTATTTTTAGTCAGTTTCCAAATTGACTTACTATAAATAGTAAGCGCTCCATTTGACTTGAAATTTTACCAGCAGATAGCCTGAAGGATGCTGATCGCGGTGGTTTACATCGGTTTTCGAAAATTCCGACTTTTTGTCCTCCTTTTCAGAATCCAAAGTTGGAAACCCTAATTCGCTCTGCATGTATATCAAATGATCTCTGTTTGCTCTCGTTTTTGTGGCACTGCGTTCAGCTCGTGATTCTGAACTGCTGGGAAGCGTCTGCCGGGATGCACCTGCTAAAAATAGTAAGTTCCTTACTGAGTGATTATCTCTGTTTGCATGTCACACCATCGCGAAGCTCTCGAAAAACCCACCAGGAATCATCTGACATGCAAAAGAAACCCTGACATGCAAACCCTAAAAATAGCCTCGGAAGACTGAATTCTGAAAGTGGTCGTCTCGTTTTGCATGTTATATCATCGCGAAGGTCTCGAAAAACCCAGAAGGAATATGCAGACATGCAAAGAAAAACTCTGCATCTGAGCCCTGAAACTTGTCCTGGAAGCTGGACTGCTAAAAATAGTAAGGTGTCAATTTTCGCTCAAATTTTGCATACGAGTAGCCTGATGCACTCTGAATGCTGTGTGACTGTTGGAATCTCAAAAATGCTGACAGATTGCCTGTAATTTCACACTTGCTAAAAATAGTATGTTCCTCAGAATCGGATAAAAATTTGCTGAGAGCCTGCAGGAAGCACACTGACAACAACGTTAAGTTTAATTTTCAATTTATTGACTTCATTCGACCTTGGATTGACCGGGAAAAACGAAACCCTAATTTTCAGACTTGGTCAATCTTATGCTTAAACTCACTGACGGGCACAACCCTCGAAAGGCAGACATCAGAAAAGAGACGAAGCAAGAGAGAGAGAGAGAGAAAAACCCAAGCCAAAAGACCAGAATGGAGCGAAAATTAGGGGGTCCCCATTTTGAATGGGGCGATGTGTGAAAAGGTCACAACAACTCCATATCCCACAAATCATGTATTGTCAGATCCCACTAATTAAGGATGTCTAATTGACTTCCATAATTTGTGGATCTCAAATCTCCACTAAATGTGGATGTCTATTTTGGAGGGATACTTTTCATTAAAGGTCACCTTTTGTTTACTTTCAGTCAACTGAAGTAGTTTCCAGCTGACTCTTTGTTTATTTTCAGTTAACTGAAGTAGTCTTCCAGTTAACTGCTTGTTCCCCCTTTAGGAATAAATCTTGCTAATTGATTGGCAAGAACTCATTGTTAACTCAAGGAGATTTTGGGGTTGCCCACTCCTTTGAGTTCTATAAATAAGAGCCTTGGGCTCATTGTTTGTTTAACTTTTACTTTCTATGCAAAATTGTTGCACCATTGTTGCCAACAACTTCGAAAGCAGATATTTGTTCACTCTTGGATGAGAGTTCGTTGGTCGATCGTAATTGTGCATGATTTCGTGGCTTTGCTTTCCCAACCTTTGTAATTCGTTGATAAAGCTTTGAAGAAGAATATCAGAAGGCACTTGCATTTTGATCAATCTATTTGAGTTATGTCTACGTCTTTTACCTAATAGCTTGTTTCATTTCTCTCCTTGGATAGGAGTCCCTCCTCCTTAGATATTTGTTATTGACAGTTATCGTTCGTTGTTGTTTAATGTATTGACCTCCAATCTATACTCCGGATAGGAGTTCCTAATCCTTAGCAAGCTCGTTGGGCCAAGACATCGTCAAATTGTTGTTTCTTGTAAACTATTTCCTAGCCCATACCTCGGATAGGAGTCCCTCCTCCTTGGCAGGTCTCAAATCTAGTTTACCGTAAAGAGAGTTTGCTTGTACCAACCTTATCCCGGCATATACCCGAGAGTTCATAGCCTCGGTCATATTCTCAGGAGACGGCAAATTCAGGTGATCTAACCAACCCATTCCCGCTCCTTTACCTTCATGCTCTGTTTACTTTGAAGGTATTGGATAGATAAAAGCTAGAATAGTCGTAGTTGAGATCTGCAGAAACCAGAGAAAAGCTTAGCTACGGCGCATTGTGTTTCTGCACCCTTGTGTCCTACCGCTGAAGCATAAAAAGATATTTACTTTAGTTTACCATTCCCTTCCTTACGCATTCCTCCCAGCAGAGAGGGACTTCTCCTCTTTAAATAACGAAGAAGTGTTGCAAAACATTTGAAATAACTGAACGTTTACAATCAGCACTCCAGAGGTGCTAATTTAAATGCCATCACAGTATAAAGCAAGTTTATAGGTCCAAGAATCCCGTTGCTAACTCTCTTGCACAAGCTGCTAGTTCATTGGAACCTTTGGCTATGGAAGGATTGAAGAAGTTCACAGTGGAACTAGTTTCAACCCCAACAATCCCAGATAATATAAAGAATTTTCAAGTGTTCAATGATGATAAACAAATTCTAGATTTTCTCACATGCTCGGGTGTATTTGAAGCACAGATTATCGATGAAGAAGAAACTGAGTAAGCAGAATTTGATACGGAAGGAATTCTTAATTTGAAGACAAATGTTATTCCAAGAGGAATGGTTGAATGAGAAAGATTGTTTGATCAGGACAGACTGAGTAGAAACTGAAGTACCCAAGGTAATGACTGTGAAGCCGTCAATATGGGGACAGACGAACAAATAAAGAATGTTTTTATTGGAAAAGTTTGTACACTAAGGGAAGTGTTGACGTGGTTTCCATGACCGCACCAATGCAGAATAAAGTCGCCAACGGCTACCCTATTCTCTCTTGATCAAAATATTTCGCACGCTAAGATTGCGAGAGAGTTCGTGCGTTCAACTCCAAGGTTCTTTCAATGCGAATAGGCTCAGTTGGCTTGATGTGATTTGCTGGTATTTCAAGGGGACTTACGGAATTGTTCAACAACAGAGGAAGAGGTTTTCACAATTCAACAGATTTATTAATGAAGCATAAGTTTCCTATTCTAATCAGAAAGTACTGAATCTAAAGTGGTTGCAGGGTTAAGAAGATTCTAATCTACTCTAAGACGTGGGATATGGAGCTCAACTTCAGCAAACTTCAACCAAACTTCGCTTTGCCTCGCCTCAGACAGCTTCCACGGAGTCGGTGCAATCTTCAGAGGAGTAGTTCAAGGTGTTCAGATCACAACTTAGCATGAAAATACCATCACGACGACACATATAGACATACAAATCATGATCGAAGTTAAGTACATGATGTTCCAGTTGACCACACAAGAAGCATTCACCATCGGCAAATACACTAGTGGTATGGATAGACGAAGTTGCTTAGATCAAACACCACATTCCACAGCTAACATCTACTTGCATAAAAATGAAATTACGCTACTCTACGCTACTTGAAGTAGAAGGGATGAAGAAACCTCACTAGCTATCCATAACAAAGACGAATTTCACCATCAATGAAAAGATCTTTTATTATGAAAGTTTTACACAACAATCTCTTGCAAAAGTTTTCAAAGGAAAACTTTCCTTCTTCTTCAACTACACTATCAATCTATACTAAACTATTTCTAAGTTGTCCTGTTGATGTGTTTTCATTAGCCCTGCGAGAATAAAATTAAGCCAGCGGCTACCTATTCTCTCTTGATCAAAGTATTCCATGCTAAGATTGCAAAGAAAGTTCATGCGTTCAACTCCAAGGTTCTTTTAGTGCGAATAGTCTCAGTTGGCTCGATGTGATTTGCTGGTATTTCAAGGGGACTTACGGAATTGTTCGGCAGCGGAGAAAGGAATTCAAATGCTCAAAAGATTTGTCTATGAAGCGCGGGTTTCCTATTCTAACCAGAAAGTACTGAATTGAAATGGTGTAAGGTTTAAAAAGTCTAAATCTATTCTAAGGCGTGGGACATGGCGATCAATTCTCACAAGCTTCAACCAAGCTCCGCTTTGCCTCGCTTCGGACAACCTCCACAGAACCGGTGCAATCTTCAAAGGAGTAGCTCAAGGTGTTCAGATCACAACTTAGCATGAAAATACCATCACAACGACGCATATAGACACACAAATCATGATCGAAGTTAAGTACATGATATTCCAGTTGACCACACAAGGCGCATTCACCATCAGCAAATACACTAGTGGTATGGATAGACGAAGTTTGCTCAAATTGAAGACCACGTTCCACAATTACTATCTACTGCTTGCATAAAATGAAACTTATTCTACTTTAAGTCACTACTCGAATCAGAAGGATGAAGAAACCTTGCTAGCTACTCACAACAAAAGACGAAATTCACCATGAATGAAAAACTCTTTTATTGAGAGTGTTCACAACAATTTCTTACAAAGTTTTCAAAGGGAAAACTTTCCCTCTTCTTCAACTACACTATCAATCTATACTAAGTTACTCTAAGCTATCACCTAGTTGTCTCTCTACTCCGACTTCTACTCTAATGAGATACAAATGAGGGGGACTCCCCCTTTTATAGTTGGCCAAGTCCAACGGACGGCTCAAATTACAATCGACTGGATGGCCCAGATCGTGCCACCTCAGCCCTAAACAAGATTCACCCTAAAAACCGCCACCAAGAGGAGTGGGGTAATAAATGAGCCATAATGTCCACCATCTTCTAGAAGATTCCAGCCTTGAAATGCGTTCACACTGTTCTCGATCTTCTTCTTGACGTCGTTCTTCAACCTTGCTCGAGCTTCCATTCATTGTCACTTGAGTTATACTAAGTCTCAACACTTAGCCATTTTTCGCAACTTTCTTCCTTCGAGGTTGAAATGTCGTCTTGGAGTATTTGCTTCATCGCTTCAAGTCATCATCGTTTGGTCTCGACGTTCCTCCTGCAAAATAAGCAAGGAGAAGAGTATTAGAACACTTCATAACATAAATTCAACTTACTTACCATGATTTTCGCGCTTTAACTTCCAAGGGTTTATCATCTTCACCAGCCAACTTCACGTTCGAATTCTTCATGCCTTAGCCAATTTTCCAGCCCATCTTGCATTTTGCCTGGCGCACTTCACTCTGATATTTCATCCAACTCAGACTCGAGAAGAAATTCTTTCATCAGGAATTTGATCAAAAATCATCTAGGCAATCATTTTAAAATTCATCCGCCAAGGCATTTTTAACACATTTTTCCTTGCCTTAGAAAATTTCTCAAATTTTCCTTAGGAAATTCATCAACCTAGTGCCCATCAAAAATCTTCACCTCAGAATTCCTGGCAAACTGTGGAAGACTTTGAAATCCATTCCTCATTGCAGACGTCCAATACCCAGAAGAAAATTTCCCCTAGAAAGCATCAAATTCATGTGTATCCAAACGAAGGGGTCCATTTAATTTTTGAATTTTCAAACCTTAGAAAAATATTTCTCAATCAAATTTATCCTCATTCTTCATCTCTGGGCAAATTTTCCTTGCTCGGCCTTGAAAATTTTAACAATTTCATGAAGCTGGCACCTTCTGGCATATTTCACAACCAATTCCTTCTTGCCTCAGAAAACTTTATCCCTTCAAGTCTAGGCGCAAATAGAGGGTCAAAGGCGCAGTCAAGGAGTTGAGGTTCAAATTTTTCCATACTTAGCATATTTCCTAGCTCAACGCCTTGGAATCTTTCACTTTGCATGCATCACACCTTGGAATTTCCACTTGCCTTCTAATACCTTGAGGGCGCGTATGGCTAGGCAAGCTTCTAGTTTTCATAACTTAGAAAATTTCAATGACTTTCCTCCTTTGTTGGGCGCATTTGAAAGGGTGCACTTCAAATTTAAAACACTTAGAAAATTTTTCAAGTTCTTCTTCTCTTTCCAGGCGCATATGGAGGGGTCTTCCCCCAATTTTGCAACACTTAGAACACTTTTAGCTAGCATACTACCTTGGCAAGGTGGGGCGCATTTCACCTCCTATACTTTCATTTTCAACCACTTTCCATCTCTTCCTTGAAGCTAGGGCGCAAATGAGAGGGGCTACTTTCAATTTGTAACACTTAGAAATTTTACCCGACTTCCATTTGGCAAGGGCGCATTTAAGGTGTCCAACTTCAAGCTTAAATGCCTTAGAAAATTTTCAATCACCTTCTCTTCTCCTTGGGCGCAAATGGAGGGATGAACTTCAAATTTACAAAGTTAGAAACTTTTTCAAATTTTTATGCAAGGTGAGGCGCATTTGAGGCCCTCTGCTTTTAATTTTCCACACTTAGGCAAATTTCATGGAGCCTCTCATGGGTCAAGGCGCATTAAGGGGTGCCTCCTTCAAGTTTTGGTGCCTTAGAAAAAAAAATTTCCCCCCATGCTTCTAACTTAGGCGCATTTACTAGGGTCACCTTCCCCTTTCCAAGAATTAGAAAATTTTACTTGCTTCCATCCTCTTCAAGGGCACATTTTGGAGGGTGTGCTTTCACTTTTCATACTTAGAATATTTTTCAAGCTCTTCAAGCTTGAGGGCGCAAATGGCAGGGTCTGCTTTCAATTTCCATACTTAAACTTTTCAACACTTGGCCTCCTTAGCTCCTGGGCGCATTTGGCAGGGGCAACTTTCAATTTTGACACTTAGAAACTTTTTCCATCTCCTCTCTTGAGCTGGGCGCATTTAGCCCCTCATGCTTTTAATTTTCAACACTTAGTGAATTTTTACTCCAACTTCAAGTTCAAGGGCGCACTTCACCATGGAGCTTTCAACTTTCCAGACTTAGAAAAAAATTCAAACCACCTTCTCAAGCTAGGGCGCATTTAGGACCCCCTACTTCCAATTTTTGATACTTAGAAAATTTTGAAGCTCCACATGCAAGTTTAGGCGCATTTTGGGGCTTGAGCTTCAAATTTTGATAACTTAGAGAAAATTTCAT
This sequence comes from Sequoia sempervirens, assembly GCA_007258455.2. NCBI lineage: Eukaryota > Viridiplantae > Streptophyta > Pinopsida > Cupressales > Cupressaceae > Sequoia > Sequoia sempervirens. Next base: position 47,642 of record VDFB02134749.1, on the reverse strand, counting down.
CAAGCTTTAACCTCAAGGGCGCATTTGGAGTAGGCAACTTCAAGTTTCTAACACTTAGAAGATTTTCACCCTCATTCTTTCCTCAAGGGCGCATTTTCATGGGTGAGCATCAAGTTTTAATGCCTAAGTAAAATTTTCATCTTTTTGCAAGCTAAGGGCGCATTTTGACCTGTGAACTTCCATTTTTCCAGACTTAAAAAATTTTCAAGGCTCTTGCCAGCTTGAGGGCGCATATCATCCTGTGAGCTTCCATTTTCAATGCCTTACTAAATTTCCTACCTCATCTTCAGCTTTTAAAGGTGTTCTTCACTAGCTGGACTTGAAAATTTATCAATTTCAGTGAATTTTATGCTCTTTGCCTGATTTAGGGCAACTTGATCACGCTAACCCTAATTTGCTATTTTTAGAAAGTTTTTCAACTTTGCACTTCAAGCTAATTTCAAGCTCCAAAAAGGCTGGATTTTGCTTTGTTTCGAATCTCGAGATGTGGTTGAGCTGTTGGGCCCTAATATCTGCGTGCACCTGCTATTTTTAGCAACTTACTAAAAATAGCAATTGCTCAGAATGTCTTCAAATTTTGCGTGCCGATTGCCTGAAGGGAGGTGATCATAGCTGGGTGCTGCTTCTGCCTGGCTGTCGTGTTTCGCCCTTGATTTTAGGAAACCCTAATTCTTCTGCACAGGCCTGCTAAAAATAGCAATTGTTTGATTCTCCATTCTCTGCAACTCCATTTGATCTGAAATTCGCGCCAAGGGGTATTTATCACTTGCCTAATCCGTTCATACTGAGACTTGATGTTGACCTACTATTTATAGCCGCTTTTGAAGTGACTTACTATTTATAGTAAGTGCTTGTTTCTGAGACTTCCACAACTCCGTTTGACTTGAAATTCGAATGACGCGCTCCTCACCACGTGACCTGCCTGTTGACGCCGGCGCATGCGACTGATTTGCTATTTTTAGCCTGTTTCCAAAATGACTTACTATAAATAGTAAGTGCTCCGTTTGTCTTCAAATTTTACCATCAGATAGCTTGAAGGATGTTGATCGCGGTGGTTTACACCAGTTTTCAAAAATTCTGCCTTTTTACCCCTCTTTTCAGGTCCCGAAGCTGGAAACCCTAATTTACTCTGCATGCATATCAAATGATTTCTATTTGTCCTTGTTTCTGTTGCATTGCGATCAGCTCATGATTCTGAAGTGCTGGGAAGCGGCTGCCGAGATGCACCTGCTAAAAATAGTAAGTTCCTTACTGAGTGGTTATCTCCGTTTGCATGTCACACCATCGCGAAGCTCTCAAAAAACCCACAAGGAATATGCAGACATGCAAAGAAAACGCTGACATGCAAACCCTAAAAATAGCCCCGGAAGACTGAATTCTAAAAGTCGTTATCTCGCTTTGCATGTCACACCATCGCGAAGGTCTCGAAAAACCCAGAAGGAATATCCAGACATGCGTTGAAAAACTCTTCATCTAAGCCCTGAAATCTGCTCCGGAAGCTGAACTGCTAAAAATAGCAAGTTGCCCATTTTAGCTCAAATTTTGCATGCGAGTAACTTGACATGTACTGAATGCAGTGTGACGATTGAAACTTCAAAAGTGCTGATGGAATGCCCAGAATTACACACTTACTAAAAATAGTAAGTTATCAGAATCTGATGAAATTTTAGTGAAAGTCTGCTAGAAGCACACTGACAATAGTGTTAGTCTTTATTTTCAATTTATTTACCTCACTTGACCTCAAATTGGCCAGAAAGATGGAAACCCTAATTTTTAGACTCAGCCAAAATTTCACGTTTAAGCTCACAGACGGGCACATCCCCAGAGAGACGGACAGTAGAAAAAGACAGACAACAACAAAAGCGACCAAAAAGCAAGGCCAAAATTAGGGGGTACCCATTTGCAATGGGGCGATGTGTGGAAAAGGTCACAACATATCCCTCTACTCTATGTCTACTGTCTAACTCTAAGCTAATTCTACTGACATACAAATGAGGGGAACTCCCCCTTTTATAGATGGCCCAGTCCAACGGACGGCTCAGATTACAATCGGCTGGATGGCCCCAGATTGTGCCACCTCAGCCCTAAACAAGATTCGCCCTAAAAACCGCCACCAAGAGGAGTGGGGTAATAAATGAGCCATTAATGTCCATCACCCTTCTAGAAGATTCCAGCTTTGAAACGCGTTCACACTACTCTTGATCTTCTTCTTGACGTTGTTCTTCAACTTTGCTCGAACTTCCATTCTTTTCTCCATCTTGAGTTTTGAAAACATTTCTTCTCTGTCACTAAGTCTCAACACTTAGCCATTTTCTTGCAACTTTTCTTCCTTCGAGGTTGAAATGTCATCTTGGATTATTTTCCTCATCACTTAAGTCATCACCGCTTGGTCTCAATGTTCCACCTGCAAAACAAGCAAGGAGAAGAGTATTAGAACATTTCATAAAGTCAACTTACTTACCAGGATTTTCATGTTTTGACTTCCAAGGTCTGAGTGATCTCCGGAACATTTTTTTTATTTAGCAAACCCTGCTTTCTTCATAGCTTTTCAACATCTACATGCCTTAGACAAATTTCATCCTGATATTTGAGTTTCACTTTAGCTTCACATTCTTCGTGCCTTAGACAAACTTCATCTTCCTCAAGGGCGTATCATCTTTTGACAATATTAACTTCAACTGCATCTTCAAGAAATTCATTTCATCAACTAGGTCGTTCACTCTGACATTTCATCCAACTCTGGCTCGAGAAAATTGTTTTTCACGAAGAATTCGAGCAAATTCGCCAGCCAACACACTTATTCCTTGCCTTAGGAAATTTTTCAAATTTTCCTTAGAAAATGCATCAATCTTGTGCCCATCCAAAAATCTCCAACCTGAAGGCTTCGGCGAAGTGTAGAAGACTTGGAAATCAACTTCTCGTCGAAAATCTTCAATACCCAGAAGAAAATTTTCTCCAGAACTTGTCGAATCCATGGGTATACAACGAACGGGTTCATTTAATTTTGAATTTTGAACCTTAGAAAAAATAATTTTCAACAACTCCATTCTTGTTCTTCACATCTGTGAATGTTTTGTTGCTCTGTCTTGAAAACTTTTAATCCATCCTGCAATGCCAACATTCTCCGACTTCATCATTGGCAATTTCCTTCGTGCTTCAGGAAAATTTTATCACTTCACCAGACTTAGGCGTGATTTTCCTAAGGAAGAAAAATATTTTGTGCATTAGAGAAAAAAAAAATTTCAAATCACTCAGCACTTTTGAATTTTCCCTTAGAAATTTTATTCAACTTCCTTCATCTTGCCTGTGAGAATTTTTTTTTTTTTTTATTTCAACTCACTTAGAAATTTTTCTTGAAAGCATATATCATGGAGGATTTTAAATTCCAACGCCCTCTATATTTTATTCATCACTTGGCAATATTCTCCATTTAAATTTTAGGCGCACTTCATATATCATGAGGAACATTTTCAACACCTAAGAAATATTCACTCACCACCTTACATTTTCAACGCCTTTGACTCCCTTTTGAACTTGGGCGCATATCATGCTTGAGGAACATTTTATACGCCACCCCTTTTATTCTTGACTTCGCTTGGCAAATGGGCGCATTTGACATGGTGTGAAGGACAAAATTCTTACTTAGAATATTTTTAGCAATTCCTCCCTAACTTGGGCGCATTTCACACTTGAAGAGGAACATTTTCAACTCCACCTTTGGCTTGCGTCTTTATGTGCTTTCAACACCTTGTCCCTTTCCTCTCTGTCATCATGCATACGCCTTGACTTTTTGTTTGTCTTCATCTTGCATCTTTGCATGGAGACGTTTTGTCTTTTTCTAACTTTGCATGTAGACGTTTTGTCCTCACATGCCTCTATTTGGGCACATTTAAGTATGGGAGGTGGATGAGGGTTTCAACGCCTTTGCCTTGACTTTCTAGAGCTTCTTTTGTGGGCGCATTTCCTACTTGCTAGAGGATGGGCGCATTTGCTATGTGAAGAAGGATGAAACTTTTGACTTTTTGACCTTCTTGAGAGGTGGGCGCATATGACATGGTATGAACGATGTTTAACACTTAGAAATTTTTTGCTATCAACCTTCCTAGAGTGGGCGCATTTTTCCATAGGAGGAGGATGAAACTTGCATGCCTTAGAAAAATTTTCCCTTGTCTCATGCTAGAGTGGGCGCATTTCACCTGTGCTGGAGGATATCTTTCAGACTTAGAAATTTTTTTATGTCTCTTCATCTTTGAGGGCGCATTTGGAGGTAGCTGGAAGATTTCTTCAAACTTAGGCATTTTCTCCTTGTCTTCGCCAGCTTTTATGTCCTACTATTTATAGTAAGTCCTCTAATTTTCACATCTCTGAAGCTCAGATTGATTTGAAAATTTGAACACTGGATCTTCAAGACACTATCAGCCTGTTAACACTACTATTCTGAGCTGGCCCGCTAAAAATAGCATATTTCCGAAGGTGGTTTACTATTTATAGTAACTGCTCGTTTCTAATATCTCCACAACTCCGATTGACTTGAAATTCAAATGACGCGCTCCTCACCACTTGACCTGCCTGTTGACACTGACGCATGCGGTTGATTTACTATTTTTAGCCCATTTCTGAAATGACTTACTATAAATAGTAAGTGCTCCGTTTGCCCTCAAATTTTATCAGCAGATAGCTTGAGAGATGCTGATCGTGGTGGTTTACACCGGTTTTCGAAAATTTTGACTTTTTACCCCCCCTTTTGGGTCCCGAAGTTGGAAACCCTAATTCATCTTGCATGCGTATCAAACAACCTCTGTTTGTTCTCGTTTCTGTTGCATTGCGATCAGTTCATGATTCTAAAGTGCTGGGAGGCAGCTGCCGAGATGAATTTGCTAAAAATAGTAAGTTCCTGAATGAGTGGTTATCTCCGTTTGCATGTCACATCATCGCGAAGCTCTTGAAAAACCCACAAGGAATATGCAGACATGCAAAGGGAAACCTGACATGCAAACCCTAAAAATAGCCTCTGAAGGCTAAACTCTGAAAGTTATCATCTCGCTTTGCATGTTACACCATCATGAAGGTCTCAGAAAACCCAGAAGGAATCCTCAGACATGCATTTGAAAATTCTGCATATAGGCCCTGAAATCTGCTTTGGAAGCTGAACTGCTAAAAATAGTAAGTTGTCTGTTTCAGCTCAAATTTTGTACGCGAGCAGCTTGATGTGTTCTGGATGTAGTGTGACTGTTAAAACTTCAAGAATGTTGAAGGAACGCCTAGAATTACACACTTACTAAAAATAGTAAGTTGCCATAATCTGATGAAATTTAGCTGAGAGTCTGCAGGAAGCACACTGACAGCAATGTTAAGCTCTGTTTTCAATTTATTCACATTGTTGGAACTCAAATTGACCAGGAGAGATAGAAACCCTAATTTTACCGACCTGGCCAAAATCCCACATCAGACGGGCACACCCTGAAAGGACAGACAAAACAAGAGAGAGACAATAGGAAAACAAACTAAAATCAAGCCAAAAGTTCGAGACGAAGCAAAAATTAGGGGGTCCCCATTTGCAATGAGGCGATGTGTGAAAAAGGTCACAACAAGAAGGCATCTTATAGGTCATGAAAGAATTTCCAGACGTGATAGCCTGGGGATATGAAGATTTGAAGACGTATGATACTGTTGGCGTAAAATCTAACACCTCTGGAGTGCAGGTTTGTACGGACAGCTATGTACACTACGCAATGAGTGCTCTTCAAATTAGGAGGGGAAGCTCCCTCGTTGTGCTGGAATGCATGAAAAGAAAAGTAATCTAAGTCCTGTCTTTTTGTTCTCAGCTGGAAGAGGCACAAGGTTAAAAACCAAGAACGTTGCAGCTAAGGATTTTCTAGTTTCGCAGATCATTAACTACAACTAAGCTAACTACTTTAAATCTATCCAGTTTCCTCAAGAAAACAGAGCATGAGGAAATGGAGCAGGGATTGACTATCGGACGATAAACGAGTTTAGACTCTCTACTTGAAGGCAAGGTGGCGCAACTATCATCTCAATCTAAACAAGTTTATTGGGCACAAAACAGATTTAAGAATTCACCAAGATGATCTTATGAAACCCTGTGTGGCATAACACTTGATCAAAATAGTAAAAACTTCACAAAACAGCCTTTATCATTACAATCTCACGAAACCCTATGTGGCATAACGATTGATCACAATGGTAAAGATACACAAAACAGATTTATCATCTCAATCTCTTGAAACCCTATGTGGCATAACAATTGACCTCAATGGTAAATATGTTCAAACAGATCTAACTATGGGAGGAATTTACCACGCCAATCTTATGGAACCCTATGTGGCATAACACTTGATTGAAAGTAGTAAAGACTTCACAAAACGATTTTATCATCACAATCTCACGAAACCCTATGTGGCATAACACTTGATTGAAATGATAAAAGATTCACAAGACATAAAGAATCCACCATTACAATTGCATGAAACCCTATGTGGCATAACACTTAATCATAATAGCGAAAACACATGAACAAATACCAAAAGAGCAATATTGAGGGCAAGGTAGGCGCAGCATATATTTCTCTCTCAAGCAAAAGTTATTTACAAATGAGCAAAAGCTCTTATTTATATACATCAAGGTGTAGGTAACCCTAAAATCACCTTGAGTTCACTACATTCTTGCAATGCATGCAAGTTATGCGCCTAACCCTAATGAAGTAAACTATACAGTTAACTGGAAAGCTACCATCAGTTAACTGGTACAAATAACCTAATTGGACAATGTGCAAGCATCCACGTCCTTATTTAAAGCAAAGTTAACTGGCCACTACCTTCAGTTAACTGGAAACCCTAACCCTAACTCCTGTGTTGATAATTCCAAGGATGAGATAAGCATGTGTTAAGTCAGCAAGTTAACTCAAGACTGAAATTCAAGTTAACTGCTGCTCATGACTCAACCCTAGAAATCAACTGGAGGTTCCAACTGGCAGATCACTCCATGTCAACTCAGTCTAACACTTCGACCAAGAACTCATCGATCTCTCTGTCATCTGGCACTTTGATGCTGCTAAAAATAACAGTCTGCTTCTTCAATTCTCTATCACTGTCCTCGATTGTATGCATACATTCTTTAACATTTTTAATCGTCTTCTTGAAACTAGCTGAAATTATTGAAATGTGATCTAAAATCTCCATCAAAATATCACGAACAAACTTTTGAAACTCAGTTTGTACAGCCTCGAGATCAGCTTAGGTACCATCTTCATGAAGATAATGGCATAGGATCTGAATGACTTTGGCGGCTCCGTAAATGAAGTGATCTCTGTTCCTTTTGCAACTTAACGCTTCATTGTCAGCTGCTCTGATGAAAACCATGAACTAAGACCGATTTGGTCTTGAATTCAGTCTACGTGAATTGCATTCTGAAAAACTCGCCTGTTGACTGTGAACACGGCTATGTTCTGACAACTTTCTCCGGAAAGCTAAAATGCTCTGGACAAAGCTAAAAATACCCTGTCAGAAGATAATTTTCACCAAAAATTCTGAGACATGGGTTTTGTCTAGAAAAGGATTCTAAGACAACCCACAACGTCAAAATTGTGAAAAAAACGCCGTTTAGCCTAATATGCAAAGATTTTTCAGTTGAGAACTGCAGGGGTTTTTAGAGCTTTCTAGGGCAATTTTTCTTGAGAAAATCTGGAACATGGGTTTTGCAAACAACGGAATTCTGAACAAACCCAGATAGCTGGATTCTCGAAAAAATGTGTTTCAAGCCCACATGCAAAGAAATTCTTGGAAAAAAGCACAGAGCTTCAGAATGAAGGCTACGGGGCAATTTCCTCGAAAAAATCTAAGACGTGGGTTTTGCTGCAAATGCTGAAGTATGCAAACCCAGATGGTCAAATTCTGAATATTTGTTGAATTTCTTTGACATGCGAAGAAAGTACCTAAGGTGAGAAATAGAAGAAATAAGACAGAAGATAGAAAGTTTTGCTTGTTCTGCTTCTGAAAAATCCGCCAACTTCTTCCTTGAAATTTGATAAACCTGCATGCAAAGTGAAAATAAAGTCTGGAATCTTCTTCCTCTGCACAATCTGAACTCGTTGCTATGAAGAACGTTGAATTCGGACACCTGTAGCACCTTTAGCTTGCTGCTCACTCAAGAAAAATATGAACTTCGAAGTTTGAAATGAAGAAATAATGGACGCCAAGGCTGAAATAAATAAGCTTTCATCATTAAAATTCGCATAAAGCACTAAAGCTTGAAAAATGGCGCTTGGCTTCTAATTGGACCTCATTTTAGTTAACTGAAACTAAAATACGCTAAATAAAGCACCATGCTTTAGGGTTTCCCTTTCAATCTTCAGTTGCAAACTTATTTAAAGCCTCATGCGAGTTAGACTTCAGTTAACATTCCTTGTTGAATTCGCCATCTTCATGCTTTAAATCTAAAAATAGCAACCCTTTCAAGACTTCAGTTGGCATTCAAGAAGTGAATGAATTCGCCAACTTCACACTTATGCTTCAATTCTAAAAATAGCAACCCTTTTGGAACTTCAGTTGTCATTCCTTGTAAAGTGCGTGGCTTCACAAATTATGCTTCATCAATAAAATATCTAAACATAGCGACCCTTTTGAGAACTGAAGATAACAACTTCATGCGCCATACTTCACAAATAAATGCTTCATTATTCATGGCGTCCCTTTTGAACTTCAGTTGACACTCAATGAAGCGCCATCTTCACTAAAGCTTCACAATTGCAACCAAACTTGCCATGCATGTGGACTCCAGTTGGCATTCACTGATAATCTTGAGTTAAGTGGACATGCAATCAAGTTAACTCAACATGCAAGATAGTTAACTGAACATGCAAACTAGTTAACTCGACATGCGAACTGAAAGATCACTCAACATGCCAATATACGAACCGAAGATGACAACCCAGAAATCCTTTAGTCTAACTGCAGTCAGAACTCCAGTTAAGGCGTCCATCCAACTCACTTTCGAAAATTCAACTTTGAACTCTCAAGCGAATTCCAGACTTAGCCAAATTTCATAAAAATTTAAGCTAAAACCTTTGTCGGGACCTCTGTTCATCCTCTAACACTGGTTGACTGACTTCTCCGATTGGCTGGCTGACAGGTGCATTGCGGAGCTCAATAAGAACTGATCAAGAGACATCTTGAGACTGCACATCATAATACTGACATCTGAAGGCTCAAAAATCCAAGCACCTTTTGCAAAAGCTGCGCTTTTTCTCAGACTTAATCAAATTTTGACTTCTGCATTTCGTACGAAGGGAAAAATAAATCCTTCATAACTTTCATTTTCTCAACTTTCAGGACTGGAACTCAGGTTCACTGCGTCGCTGACATCATTCTGCACGACAGCTGCAAAGGCACATTTCTCCAGAAAACATCATCTGAGGCGTGAAAAACAAGGGCGACTTTCTCAAAAGTTGCTCTTTTTCCTCCAGACTTAGCCATTTTTGAAACTGACCAAAATATCACAAAAATTCTGACTGCAAGCTGCTGAGTCATCTTCTGATCTGACGGAAACAGGCAACGGAAAGCTGAACGTAACATGGATGCATTGAACATCTGATATCATCAAAATGAAAGCATTAAAGGCTTGAAAAGCTCAGGCGCCTTTCTCAAAATGTGCTCTTTTGCTTTTTCTTTGATATTTTGACTAAGATTTGACCCCAGGTTTGACCTCCAGTTCAGACACTTCAGCAACTCAGATTCACCCACTGACGGATGCGTCGCGAAGTTTGAACAAACGTGAGACAAACATCTTGGGTGGCATTTAGTCAAAAACCTACATTTGGTACCTCAAAAAGACGGCAGCCTTTTTGAAAAGCTGCGCTTTTCTCCAGTGTTAGCCAATTCTTGCTTTCGCCTCAATTTGCGCTGTATTCTCCGTAACTCGAACAAAACAGGTCCGTCTGACAGGCTTGATAGCTCACTGCGAAGCTGACGTGATGCCGGACAAATGTCTGTTGGAGGTGACAAACCCTAAAAACAGGATCTGGGCCCCTAAAAGATAGGGCGCCTATTTGAGAATGTGCTCCCTTCTCCAGAGAGAATTTTGACGATTTCCGCTCAAATTTTCATTTTTCTTAAATCTCTTCAGTAACAGACTGACATAGTACTGACACCAACTCCATATTCGAAAACCCCAAAAACGACCATTTGACAACACTTAAACAAGAATAAGACTCAATTAAGCAAAATGCCTTAGTGAAGCAAAAATTTTGGTTTTGGGTACAACAGATACCTCATTGATTACACACATAATTCCATTGAAACCAGGCAGGAAGCCATTCAGGCAGAGGCAAAGGCCAGTGAACCCATTACTAGAACCATTGATCTACCAAGAAGTTAAGAAGCTTCTTTTTGCTCGTATAATCTTTCCAGTGAGGCACTCCTCGTGGGTCGCCAATCTAGTTCCAGTCAGAAAGAAGAACGGAGAAATAAGGTCATGTGTAGATTTTCGCAATTTGAATAGGTCCTCCGAAAAGGATAATTATGATTTGTCTTCGTTAGACGAAGTGTTGCAGATTGTGAATGGTTCGCAGATGATGTCCTTCTTGGACGGCTATTCAGGATATAATCAGGTAATGGTAGAGCAAGCAAATAGATTGAAGACAGCGTTAACCACAAAATGGGGAACCTTCACATACAGGAGAATGCCTTTTGGTTTGATCAACGCAGGAGCCACTTTCCAACGTGTTGTACCCAAACCAAATTTTTTGCTTCATTAAGGCATTTTGCATTTAAAAGTCTAAACCTTGCTAATTTGTTGTAAAATACAGTTTTGGGCAATATCAAGCATGGAGTTTTTGTCAATAGTTTGTCAATCAAAGTTAGTTATATTGGTCAAAACCTGAAGCAGAGACTCAAAATGAAGATCTTCACAATAGAGGAGCACCTCACGACGAAATTCCATATTACAGACGGTCATTTCAATGATCGAAACAGAGTTTTTAAAGATCAAATCAGGGAGATTTCTCAAAGGAAAAGCCCAAAAGCGCAAGTATAGCTCAGGGGCGCCCAGTTTGTTGAAGGTCAAGATTCTGGTCAAAATGCTCAAGCATCCAGTCAATCTCTTCAGAACTAGTCTGGATATCCGTCGAGCTATCCAGCGAAGCATTCCGAGACTCACAGCTCCAGTTATCAGCAACAGAAGTCAAAATCCCTAAATTTTAGGAGATAAGAATTTTGCTCTTTTCAGGCAAAAGCCCGCCTCTAGCCTGAGGGCGCCCATCTCAAAGCAGGGGTAAATCTTTACAGTTTCGTTGCCGGATGCAGTCAATCCGTTCACAACTGGTCTGCTTATCCGACGAGATATCAAGTGCAGTCATCCGACTCTCAGATTCCAGGCGGCAATCATCCAAAGATCAGCTTAAAATGGAGTTTTCATGTTTCTGAGCTTCTCCGTTTATGCCCAGTGCAAGTACAAGCCAGGGGTGCTGGCTTAAAGGACCCTCCAGATGACAATATTTGTAGACAGAGTCTTCCTGACATCAGTAGTATTCTAGCTCAGCTCCGCAACGCATCATTCAGCTTGTCGATCCGACGTTCCTGGTGGTCGTGGCAGAGATTCTACCAAGCACGTAATTTTACGGGCAGACCAACAAATGGTTTTCAGTGCATTTTCATAGTCTTGAGGCGCCTAGCCTTCAGGCTGGTCAGATGAGCCCGTTCGCGTTCGAAGTCTTCACGACTATTGAGCGTAGTCAATTTATCTTCCCAATGAGCATAGCCGTCAGCCTTCAGCATTTGGCAGTCGCTCGTGCGTGCAAGGTCTTTAGTGTAATACTACAAAGAGAAGACGTCTGAAAAATGGCCGAGTCTGGGAGCAGTAAACATAAATAAAATACGCACTGGAGTTTTTGAGGTCTTAAAAGCAGTTTGCTTGCCTCGTCACCTCCAGTGACTTCTCTTAAGGGCCCTCCTGGCTGTCCATTAAAACAGATAATGCCTGAATCGGGTCATCCCAGCTCCAGATATCAGCCGTCAAAGTAGGGTATTTTGATGACATTTGATTTTCGTCGAAATGACAAAAGTGCAACCATAAGCCAGGGGCGCTTTTCTTTTTGAGGCCCTTAACACAGCTTTTAGTTCTCATGTGAATAGTCATCGGATGCAGAATATCTCCAGTCATGC
>VDFB02134749.1:0-35366 GCA_007258455.2 Sequoia sempervirens | reverse complement strand
CCCTTCTCATTTTGCACCCAAAGCTATGTGGATTCTTTATGTTCCACATTATCTTGGCTCATCTAAGCACCACCATTCTCCTTTCCAAGGAGAAGTTGTGGGGGGAATGGACCCACCAAGATTATGATTCCATGATTCCTAACACAATACACACCAAGCTACAGCATTTCCACTCTCAAGGATAAGCCCAGAGATATGATATTCTATCCCATCCATCCTATGTACCAAGTTGTGTTGTCACTAGTTTTTTAACAATATATAGCTTATTGTTCTATACTTTTTCGTTTACCATTGCATATTAACTATTTCTTTAGTCCCACGTTAGTCCATCACTCTCATGGCAAACACTTCTCTTCAAGTTTTTCTTTCCCATTGGCTTTTTCCTTGATGTCAAATGAGGACTTTGTAACATTTTTTCCATATTAATATAATTACTTTTCTCAAAATGATACGATAGGAATTATGACACATTTCTATTGCTCACCTTACCATATTTTATTTTCTTTTCCCATCTTACTCATATCCACTTGTATAAGGTGTAATTACAGCTCTTAGCATGTGTTTTATTCAGGGCATTTGAAACCTGCTTTAAGCCAAGGACTCCAGGATATTGACCAATAAGGAGCTTGTCTTGTTTATAAATACATTTAATATGATGGCATGGATAATTTCCTCTTACATATATGACTCCCTTCTTACTATCCATTTAACTATTCTTTATATCTGCATTTGATTTTTGGATGAAAAGAGAAACGAAGTTAGGATTGCACACTACTTATTCTTTAATTTGTTTGACATGTGAGTGACAATATCATTCAGAGTGCAGGCTGTTATCTAAGGAAATTCGTGTATATACATATATGCAGGAGAGACATTATATGCATGGAATTTAAAATTAGTAAAACTATATGAGAGAAAAAAACTCAGACATCATCTGCATTTAAACCGATTGATTATCAGATTTAGCTTCATGCATGGAAAGATAGTTTTGGTTTCACAACTTAGGCCTGCATTTCTCAAGAAGTCAATTCTTTGACTTCCAGATTCCATTATTTGTTCCCATATTCAAGTTTTCCAGTGCTGCCTTTGACTTCCAGATTCTATTATTTGTTCCCATATTCAAGTTCTCCAGTGCTGCTATGAAAGATCATTGAAGAAATACGATTCAGGAAAACTGAATGTCCAAATGACTGCTTTCAAGATTTATTCACATTCCAAAGAACTAATAATATCCAGATTGAGCACATGTTGAACATTAGAAACCCAAGCGTGTTGCTGTAGAACAAGAAATTCTATTACTTCTTAGAACCAAGCCAAGAAGCTCATGTGAGGAGATTGTGGTAAAATTCATTAGCATTCAAATTTATACCATTTTTAGTATTTCTATCTCTCTCATGAAATGTAGATATTGTCCACTGCATGTATCATGCAAAAGTAATATTAATTACCATATTGATCATTTCTTGCCTTATGTTCCACATCAAATCATAATAAGAAATTTATCTTGTTGTAATAAAATATAAACTATAAGCTAGTTGCACCACCTGGCTCCTTTTCCTCCTACAAATCCATGAATTTAGGGATGAAGGGATGGTCGGTTAGCCGGAACAGTAACCTAATACTGCACATTATTTTCTCCCACTTGATGCTAGGAACAGTTCTTTTTTACTCGTTCTTTGCAAACAGATCTACATTCACTGTCTGCAAAACAGCATGGGATTTAATTTCAATAATTACATTGTACATTTTATACTTCATAATGTCTGGGTGATTTAGTATCCTAGATTTCATTTTTGCAACGTATATTCAAAGCCACTTTTTCTTCCAGAAGCTTGACTATATTCTTTTGTCCTATATAGAATTTAATACAGATTACAACCTGATGAAAAAAAAAATAAGTGGCTGGTATTAGCAGAAAAATGTCTTCTGTTGTTCCTTTATGTGTAGTTCAATTTACGAGGTTACTTGGTTTGTTAGTTACATGCCACATGAGGTGCCTTGGAAGACTAACTCCCACGTTTAATGATTGTAAGTTTTCCACAAGCATACTAATAAATAAAAAATAGAACAAGTGAATGAACATGTCATCATCACAATATTCAAATCAGAAGTTGAATTCAACATATACAAGCAAATTTGAATGGGATGTTCATTAAAAATCATGACATAAATTTCATGCATCTGTACCAGCTAAGCTCAGTGGAAATTTGACTATCCTAAGTGAAACATCCTCACAAAAGATTAATGCTTTACAGACTTGCTTGAACCAAAGGAAATTAGAAACTTATAGAAAACAGATAAGTACACATACATTTATTGCAGCCACCTCTTCTGGAATGAATCGATCATTTCTATCAGCCAAACCTAAGTTACCATATCGGCCCCAACCCCAGCCATAAAGCTTTCCATCCTCACTGACAGCAACTGTGTGCTCAGCACCTGCTGCTACCATCTTGATGGCCAAGCCCTGCCCATATTCCAGGCAGATTAAATTAAAAGAGAATAAGAGAATAACTATGCATTTGTTATTATTCTTATAAGCAAGAATTGCATGTGCAATCTATCGAACAATAATTGAGGTTGATTTGATTATAAAGTACAAAATTATATCCAACTTTCTAAGAATAAACTCATACAACATATGTCAGACAGGAATATGTCTCTCCCACGTTGCAACAAACATCTATAAGCATAAAACTAAGTATTGGTAAGTTTGCAGGTTTGTTCCACATTAATTCTCCAATATTCTTTTCTTCTACTTCTTGGTTATGTTATTGTATTTTTATAATAAATTGATCATGTATTTGAGATAAAATGCATGTATTAAGAGCCATTGGACATTAGCATTGTTGGGTGAAAATTATGTAATCAGCTTTTCGATAGATTACACAACTTGGACTTCAGCCACAGCTATGTGAGATGTAAATCTCTCCTCTCGGAAAGGGGAGGCGCCCTTCTTACTGCTGATAGAAGCGATAGTAAAACAAACAAGTAATTACAAAATGTACACAAAACTTACGATGTGGGGGGGTGTGTTACATTCATCCTTCTCTCTTTTTTCAGAGAAGATGTTTACAATGCTTCACTATTGGAAGTTCACAATTCTTAACAACTTGAAACGATCAACTAACAGTAATACCAATACCTCTATCTTGTCAAAGCAAAGGGTAGAGATACCAGAAGTGATTAACAATAAACAAATAAAGTAAAATGGAAAGTTCACGAAGGCACAAAGTTGTTCCGTAGCTTTTTCAATGGTGGATCTGTGAAGAGTGTACCGTTTGTCACGTTAGAAGCACAAAGTCTTCTTAGACGCAGCAATTCCTCGAACAGTATGAACAATTACAAGCGCAAAGTCTTGTAGATCATCCAACCAAATTATCAAAGAGCATGAACGATTACAAGCACAAAGTCTTGTAGATCATTCAACAAAAGTATCCAAGAGCATGAACAATTACAAGTACAGAGTCTTGTAGATCATTCAACCGAAAGATAAACAAAAACACAAATGCAAATCTAAATAATAGATGCAACACAAAGTTTACATAAATCACTTAGAGTCCTTCAGATTTCATCACCCAATTACCACCAATGAGATCAATTCATAAAAGTATCAAATCCAACGCAAAGTTTGGTTTGCAATCCTCTTCTTTATTGATCAAATTCCATTCACAAAGCATGAACGCAAAGTTTCACAAATTTGCTTCAAAAAGGGCAGCACTTTGTCGCAAAATACTAAAGGATAAATTTACAATGAAAATCCCTCACATTATATAGAAAGAGGGATGAGCAAAATTAGGAAACTAATTGAGGAAATTAAGGAAAGTTAGGTGAGCGATTTTTGGAGATCCCACCTAACTTTGACCAAAGTCAAAGTGTAATTTGTTTTCAAAAGATTACATCTTCGAACTTGGTGTAATTACAATTTACAAAAAGACATATAAGATGTCAGGAAATATTTACAAGATGCATAAAAGGATGCATCAAAATGTTCAACATCGGAGATCAAGAATCTTCATGGTTCCTCGCTTTGGGCGCGGAGTCTTCATACTTCTTCTTGGTCTCCTGTATGAACGCATCATCTAGGCCGACTGTGTAATCTACAAGGGTGTGAGCTCTTGTGATCGGCCTTCTAGCAAATGAATGGATTTTCTTGCACCCGCGAAGATGCATCTTGAGATTATCATTTGTCAGCCGTATATTGCAAATGATATGTATTGAGGCTCTGGGAAAAACTGTCATCCTCAACTTGTTGCATAACGGCTTCTTTGTAGATCTGGGATAGTTCACTGGATCAGAAGATGTCACCTTTAAGATCACTTGATGAAATCTGGAGAGAAACTGCAAGGATGGTAAATCAATAGACGTTAGCAGAAAAAGTAGCATTGGGAAGTGTGAAGCGAGAAACGATGTTGAGCAAGCGTGAAACGAGCAACTAGGCACGGAAAACGATGCGGGAGCGAAGAAATGGGGTCCGGAATGGAAATAGAGCAATTTTGAAGAGACTAGGTTAAAAACTGCAAAAAGTGTAAAGGTGTTAAAATTCAGCACCATTGCAAAAAAAATGACTAAGTCTGGAAGAAAAGTGTAAAGGTGCTAAAATTCAGCACCATTGCACAAAAAATGACTAAGTCTGGAAAAAGTGCAAAGGTGAGAAAAATAATGCCATAGTAAAAAATTGGCCAAGTCTGGAAGAAAAGTGTAAAGGTGCTAAAATTCAGCACCATTGCACAAAAAATGACTAAGTCTGGAAAAAGTGCAAAGGTGCCAAAATTCAATACCATTGCACAAAAAATGACTAAGTCTGGAAAAAAAGTGTAAGAGCACACTTTTTCAGTGCTCTTACATTTTGGAGAATTCACTTTTTATGCAGGGTCGCTGATTTTTGGCACCCCTGCACTTTCAACACTTAGCCAAAAATTTGCTAAGTCTGGCAACAATGTGTAAGAGCGCACTTTTTTAGCGCTTCTACACATTTTTGGAAAATGACTTTTTATGCAAGGTCGCTGATTTTTGGCGCCACTGCACTTTCAACACTTAGCCAAAAATTGGCTAAGTCTGGCAACAATGTGTAAGAACGCACTTTTTTAGCGCTTCTACACATTTTTGGAAAATCACTTTTTATGCAGGGTCGCTGATTTTTGGTGCCACTGCACTTTCAACACAGCCAAAAATTTGGATGAGTTAGAGCGCACTTTTTTGGCACAACTGCATCTTTCACAATTTAACTAAGTATGATCAGTAAGACTTCGCGAAGGAGCTCGTTTCGAAGGTCTTCGCGAGGCGAACATAGGGGGGTTCTCAAACTGACTTTTTGAGGCTTTGGAGCACATTTCGAGGTGGCTTGAAAATCACCTCGTTTTGCGCGCTTGAACTTCACGAACCTAAGAAACAAACAAGTTTCGTAGGGGGGTTATCCGTGAATCGAGCGCTGCTAGATTCCATGATAACAAGCATTACTCTTAGTGTAACAAATGTATTTTGAATACATCGTATGAAATATGTGGTATCATCCTTCATATTAACACCCTTCATAGGCTAGTTATGGTGCCATTCACTATCCTATTTCACCAATAAGTTCAATATTAGTTATAGCTAGTCAAACTAATTTCACAACTTAATCAAGGTTGATCTTGACTTAGAATTATAACTATTGATAATATTGAGGTAACAGATATGACTACTAATATTATAAAGTCACTTTATTTTATTTCCCTTCCAAAGTCAAAAGTTCAAATATTTAAATTTAATATTTGAGAGGGTAAAGGTATTTTGGAGGAGCATTCAGGGGGAGGAATAATAATTTATTTTGGAGGCTCTTTTCATTATCGGAGATTATAATTCTTTTCTTGGTTGGTGGTGAAGCTCAGGGAGCTTGAGTATTGCAAGGTTCAGTGGTGAAACTATCCACCCTAGCCTGTGGAGTTCAGACTGTTTCAAATTTGTAAGTCTCCTACGGAGACAAATTTGCAAAGTTTTTGATATATCCAATTCACTTCTATTACAAACCCTTGCTCATTAATGCTGGCCGATTGCAACAGAAATATCATTCATAATCTGCTAATTAATGCTGGTCGATTTAGTTATGACAATTATATAATTATGTGGAATTGTTAATATTTGGGGTTGTCCATTGCATAGTTTACATATTGCCTATTTAGATGGTTTGATGCATATTTTGGAGTTCATATGAATTGGGCGACATATGTTTATGGGGTACAAGCAGACAATAAGCTTCCAGCATAACTCTATCTGCATCCCTGCTACCTTGGTACCTCTGCCCAGTCAACCGCGGGCCCTCCACAAGGATGAGTTGGCAGTATTAGAGGTGTGAGACCCCTACGTAGGAGTTCAAACTAGTCAAAGGGATAATCATGACATATTTTGGAGTATATCAGCATTTCTCCTGTAGCCCCCAGCTCTTGGTAAACTGTGGGAATCATATACAGTTTGTGGCTTTATTTAAGGCAGCATCGAATAGCAGCATACTTGTATTTGTGGACAGTGTATAACTGGTATTCCTTGCCATACAAAGTCTGTGAAATATTTAGATACTTCCATAATCAGATATCTGAGTTTATGTTGCATATGTGATTGAACTAATTCTATTTTTTGAATGGCATATTTGGAATGTTACAGTGATGGAAATAATGCAAATTCATATATTGCAATAGATTGCAATAGACTTATTCAGTTCATTTGAAGTCTGGAAATTAAGCATTGGCATACTTATTTAACATTCGTTGAGAGCATGCTTGCATTGTCGAACAAATAGAAATAAATCGTAAAAAATCTTCCTATCCGGGGTAAGGGTCTGTACAGTGGTATGAAAGCTGGTTTTCCTGCCAGCCTGTGGTTTTCATGAGTGACAAGGAAAGAAGATATTATAATAGAGAAATAAAAAAACAGTGGCAGCCCACTCAGGTTCCACTTAAGAGTTCATTTGTTTTGCAGGTTATGAGTATTCTGATACACTAAAGTCCACTATTTTTTCTCTCTTCTTGCTCTACTATTTTCCTAAATTATGGAGGGTATTATTGCGTGTACAGATACTCTACTATGATATTTCTTGGAAATATTCGTAAAAAAACATAAATATAGCAGACCACTTGAGGGGGTTACCTCCAATAATCAGAAAATATGATACGAATTGAATAATTGATGATATGATGATTTGGGAGGAACATCTCCCCTTTATTTATAGGCTTAACCATGTAGGGACATACCCCTTCATCCCAATAAAGAGTATTTAAGGTATTAATTAATGCTAATATTAAGGTTAAACATGCCACAAGTGTTTAGTTCATTATACCTAGGAATATATATTATATTATAAGGATATAAGATATTAGAGTCATAACATTAGATAGAATATTAGGGACCTAACATGCCCCTCCCCTTCAAAAAAGCATTGTCCTCAATGCTTAGTAGTTTTGGATGCTTTAGTATGAATTGTTCTTCTTCCCATGTGGCATCTTCAATCGGCATATTTTTCCCCTTGATTAGGAACTCAGAGATAGCTCTATTTAGTGACTGTTTCACTTTTTTCTCAATAATTTTCTCAAGTTCTAAAATAATCTTTCCTTCATCTAACTCTAGCAATTCTAACTGGACTAGAATATTGTTACCCATTACTTTCTTTAAACAAGAAACATGGAAGATAAGATGAATTTTGGAAGAGGGTGGAAGTTATAAATTATAAGCTACACTTCCTATTCAATGGAGAACCTTATAAGGACCATTAAAATTTAGGTGTGAGCTTCATGTTCTTATGTTTCTTAAGGGAGATTTGTTTATCAGGTTGTAATAAAAAAAATACCCAATCTCCCTCTTCAAAATGCCTTTCACTACGATGTTGATAAGCTTGTTGTTTCATTCGATTTTGAGCCATAACTAAATTATCCTTAAGGATTTGTAGTGTTTCTTGTTGGTGTTGAATATGGTCCTCTACTACATAAGCTTTCGAATGAGATTGTAAATAAGAGTTGCCCAAGAAAAACATAATGGATGATGAGACTCGACAAGAGTTGCAGCGAAAGAAATTGTGTTTCAGTTGCGCAGAGCCTTGGGAACCAGGACGCAGAAGTCTTGGTAAGCGCAAGGTGAATTATATAGAGATAGTTTTCGATAGTGAGCAAGAGGAGAAATCTGATCATAACCAAGGCAGAGAACATAGTGAGCAAGATGACGAGCAGTTGGGAGCCAATGAGATGCTGCCTAAGGGAGTGTAATGAACCGGGCCAATTTTTTTTCAATTTTTTCAATAGCAAATACAATGCAACACGCACCCGTTAAGGTTAGCTCCAAAACCAAAACGATGCGGAAGTAACTCTAACCAGGAATGTGCCCAAGACAGGCGAGCATGTGGTCAAAGGATCTAAATGCAATGCTGAACTGGAAAGGAACTCCAACCAAGAATGCGTCTATGAAAGACAAGCATATGGTCAGAGGATCTTATGCATGCTGAGCTGAAAGTAAGTCTAACCAAGAATGCGCCAAGGGATGGCGAGCATATGGTTAGAGGATCCCTATGAACTGTTGTTTGAAAGTAACTCTAACCAAGAATGCACCAAAGAATGGTGAACATATGGTCAGAGGATCCCTGAGTTTGCAACTAATGAATTACAATGACTTAGCAAGATAAATAAATGGCTGACAGTACTACTAAACAACCTTACCATGAAAGTAATATCCTGCAAGCACACTGTATTAGTGAAACAGAACAAGCTGCAAGTGTTTAGACTATCTCTCAAATGCTCAATATAACCTCCAGTATTCAATCCCAGCTCAAATGATGATTTTCTTAATTCTGATATGACAAACCAGCAACTAAAATATGACACCCAGCAACCCTACAATGCACTAAAATGCTCACAGGTCACTCCACACTCACCCAAAATGCATGAAACTGAATGCACTAGCCCCTAGGAATGATGGTGCCCCTTTCCCAATGATGAAAACTCACACACAACCCTTAATTTATTTCCTTGCACAATTCCCAATGCTGCTTGAAGTGGTACGGCCCTAGGAAGGGCAATTTGCTTAGAATAAATTCAATTCTTAATCAAAAAATCTGAAACTTGGAGCAAAGGGCCGCCCCTAACCAAGAAACTCAAATATGCAATGCCTAGAATGATAGTATTTTTAGTTTTGAATCTATGAAGAAAACTTACAATCAGCAACATAAACCAGCAACTCTGAAAACTTCACTAACATGCCTAAAACTGAGCTACAAATGCAAGATAGCCACTACAATGCAAAATCCCACTACAAAACATCTCAACTACAATCTAACACCCAACTAGTTGCTATCTTTCAAGCAAGAAGGTGAGCCAAGTGCTAGGAGGTATGCTTTCCTCGAAGCTTTGCCTGAACAATCCAGCAACATAATGGTATGGTAGACAAAAGATGAAGAAGTGAAGAGCAGAAGGCCTCCTTTTATAAACTCAGCAAAAGCATCTCCAGAAGCTTCTAGAAGGTGCGCCCAAATTCAAGTTTGAATTGACTTCATTTCCCTCCAAAAGATAGGTGTCCCATTTCAAAGGTAATATTTAACCTTTTTTTTTTTAAATTATTCTCCTCTCCAAGTAGGTGTCCCACTTCTCCAGCATATAATTTGGCCTAAGAAATCAAATATTATCTCCTAATGAGATAACCACCCTTGAAGTACCCTTTTTTAAAACAACTTAAAGCCATACTGCTAGGCCAAGGGGTTAATGTGCAAATATAACATTAAAATATAACATTGTTTAAATTAAATTAACTTATCTCTCCAGAAAATGCATCCAAAGGCCAAAAATCAAAATACCAACTGAATTGGCTAAAGAAGAGAGCCAACTGCACTTAAGCCAACAGGACCACTGCCAGAAATGGAATTTACCAAAAATAGCGAATTCCTGAAGTTGCTCGGATCACCATGCATGTCATACCACTGCAAAGCTCTTTGAAAACCCAAAAAGAATCCGCAATCCAATCTCCATACTTCAAGCAACAACCTCCTCAAAAATAGGAAACCCTAATTTTCACCCTCCAAATAGCCTACGGGTCTCCGGAATAGGCCAACAGTCAACTGAATTGATCACCATTGAGAGGGGGACATTACAAGGAGTCAAGGCTTGTACACTTGCAACTATGTCTAGTCACCAAAATTCAACTCTTTCAGAGTTTGTGGAGTGTTACAAGGATAGAGGGTCACCGTTTTGATAGATAGTGGGGCTACCCACAACTTTATAGACTCTGTTATGGTTACCAACAAGGGTTTGCAGATGATGGAGCATGACGGGTTTAATGTCATGGTTACAGTGTTGGCGTCAAATCTAACACCTCTGGAGTGCAGGTTTGTACGGACAGCTATGTACACTACGCAATGAGTGCTCTTCAAATTAGGAGGGGAAGCTCCCTCGTTGTGCTGGAATGCATGGAAAAGAAAAGTAATCTAAGTCCTATCTTTTTGTTCTCAGCTGGAAGAGGCACAAGGTTAAGAAAACCAAGAACGTTGCAGCTAAGGATTTTCTGGTTTCGCAGATCATTAACTACAACTAAGCTAACTACTTTAAATCTATCCAGTTTCCTCAAGAAAACAGAGCATAAGGAAATGGAGCAGGGATGACTATTGGACGATAAACGAGTTTAGATTCTCTACTTGAAGGCAAGGTGGCGCAACTATCATCTCAATCTAAACAAGCTTATTGGGCACAAAACAGATTTAAGAATTTACCAAGACAACCTTATGGAACCCTGTGTGGCATAACACTTGATCGAAATAGTAAAGTCTTCACAAAACAGCCTTTATCATCACAACCTCACGAAACCCTATGTGGCATAACCTTTGACTATAATGATAAAGATTCACAAAACAGATTTATCACCGTAATTTCTCGAAACCCTATGTGGCATAACGATTGATCACAATGGTAAATTAACACAAAACAGATTTATCATCTCAATCTCTCGAAACCCTATGTGGCATAACAATTGACCTTAATGGTAAATATGTTCAAACAGATCTAACTATGGGAGGAATTTACCACGCCAATCTTATGGAACCCTATGTGGCATAACACTTGATTGAAAGTAGTAAAGACTTCACAAAACGATTTTATCATCACAATCTCACGAAACCCTATGTGGCATAACACTTGATTGAAATGATAAAAGATTCACAAGACATAAAGAATCCACCATTACATTACATGAAACCCTATGTGGCATAACACTTAATCATAATAATAAGACACATGAACAAATACCAAAGAGCAATATTGGAGGGCAAGGTAGGCAACATATATTTCTCTCTCAAGCAAAAGTTATTTTTACAAATGAGCAAAGCTCTTATTTATATACATCAAGGTGTAGGGAACCCTAAAATCACCTTTGAGTCATCTACAGCTCTGCAATGTATGCAAGTTATGCCAAACCCTAATATAAACTATACAAATAACTGGAAACTACCATCATTAACCTAAATATCTAATCTAAAATGGACAGTTTGAAGAAAGCATGCACGCCCTTATTAAAAGCAAATTAACCTGAAGACTAACACGGCTAACGAAACCCTAAATAAACCTGCAAAACAAGGTGAATCCTAATAGATATGCATGAGGTGAGACAGCCAGTTAACTTGAAAGGGTAACACCAAGTTAACTCCTGTGTGTAATGTCTATCCTGAGAGGTGAGAAACTGAAGTCTACTGGTCGTGATCTTGAGCAACCAATCCCTCAACGAGGCTGTCAACTGCATCAGCATCTGAATGTCAGCAACTTGAGCAATCTTTGCAATCTTTGCACACTCAACCAGCATTTCATTGACTGGTAACTTTGGCGGCTCCGTAACTGAAGTGTTTAGCCAACATCTCTTCTACAGCTTGATACAAATCAGTCTCAGCTTTTCTGATGAAGTCATGAATTAAAAAACCACCTATCTTGAATCTAATCAGGTGTATTGTACTCAAAAACTCTACCGTTGACTGTGGAACACGGCTATATTCGACAACTTTTTCTCGAAAGCTAAAATAGCCTATCGGCTAATAATTTTCAAATAATAATTGAGACATGGTTTTCGGTCTCAAAAAGATTCTAAGACAACCCAGAACGTCAGAAATGCGAAAATTTGACTTCTACTCGACCATGCAAAGACTTTTCAGTCGAGAAATTTAGAAACTCAAGAACGAATGTTCTGAAGTTAAAAATTCCTGAAAAATCAAACGCACGATTTTAATTCGAGGAAGCTATATGAAAATGATCCAGATGTTGAGACTTGCCGAATTTTCCAATTTCAGGAACATGCATCTGTATAATCGAGAAATTTAGAGAATCAAAGGAGGAAAGACGTTTTTTGTATGCTCTTCTTCAATGAAAATCGCCCTTAAATTCTTCAAATTGCCGACAACTGTGAACTTTTAACCTGCAAAAGAATGTGATTGGAGAAATCGCCTTTGCAAATAGATGAGAAATTCGCCTTTGAACTGGAAGAATTCGCCTTGTTTTCGAAAACCACGAATTTTCCTCTTGAAATTTCCAGTTCTTTGTCTCGAGAATAACTCCCTTGAAAATACCAGTAACGAAGAAAAACTAATTTCCGCTCTAAAATACTTTGCTTTGAAGAAATACGAATTTTGCTTTGAAGATATGAATTTCTCTCAAGAAAAACGAATTTCTCTTTAGCTTTGCGAATAATAAATGAAGATGGCGCCATGCTTAAAGAAGATGAAATTCGCATCAATCTGACAACTGCAAGATTTAAAACCTTAGCTGAAAATAGAAGCCTTCTTTAATTGACCTCCTTCACTTGAACTCCCGCTAATCGATCATAAGTTCAAATTTCAAAATAATAAATAAAATAATTATTATCATGTAATTAAAACAGATATTCAACTTTACCAACCTGCTGAAGCTCGAGATTCATCTTTGACTTTACCGGATTCCTAAAGTCATCACATGAGCATATAGGCCCATTTGCTCAAGATTTCCATTTTTTACTAACTCCTATTCTAATATCGATAGTTAATCGGCCACGAATAACTTCGACATCGACGCATGGCTTCCGGTGATACCAGACCGACCAAGAATTCATCTGGAAGCTTCCATCGATCATGAAGAAATGTCTCACCGAGACACAAACGTAAATCCATCGCTTAACCCCTTGAAAAATTAGGGCGACCTCGGATTAAATTGCTTCATGTCCCGCATCTAGCCATTTTCCTAAACCGCCATCCGATGCTTCAAACGGGTCAGCCGATTTGAACGGTGAACCCTCGGCTGATACGACGAAGCTCACGTAAAGATGATCGGAGATATTCTGCATCCGATGACTGTTCACATGAGAACTAAAAGCTGTGTTAAGGGCCTCAAAAAGAAAAGCGCCCCTGGCTCATGGTTGCACTTTTGTCATTTCGACGAAAATCAAACGTCATCAAAATACCCTACTTTGACGGCTGATATCTGGAGCTGGGATGACCCGTTTCAGGCATTATCTGTTTTAACAGACAGCCAGGAGGGCCTACAAGAGAAGTCACTGGAGGCGACGAAGCAAGAAAACCGCTTCTAAGACCTCAAAAACTCCAGTGCGTATTTTAAATAAAATTACCAATTCTGCATTCTAGCCATTTTTCTGAATGCCTTCGCGATATTAACTAAAGTTATCTTCGCACGCACGAAATACCCGCTAAATGCCGGGTCGACGGCTATACCAAGATAAATTGACTACGCTCAATAGTCGTGAAGACTTCGAACGCGAATGGGCTCATCTGACCAGCCTAAAGGCTAGGCGCCTTAAGACTATGAAAATGCACTGAAAACCATTTGTTGGTTCGCCCGTAAAATTACGTGCTCGGTAGAATCTCCACCACGACCACCAGGAACGTCGGATCGACAAGCTGAATGGTGCGTTGCGGAGCTAGGCTAGTATACTACTGATGTCGTGAAGACTCTATCTGCAAATATTGGCATCTGGAGGGTCCTTTAAGCCAGCGCCCCTGGCTTGTACTTGCACTGGGCATAAACGGAGAAGCTCAGAAACATGAAAACTCCATTTTAAGCTGATCTTTGGATGACTGCCGCCTGGAATCTGAGAGTCGGATGACTGTACTTGATATCTCGTCGGATAAGCAGACCAGTTGTGAACGGATTGACTGCATCCAGCATCGAAACTGTCAAGTTTTACCCCTGCCTTGAAATGGGCGCCCTCAGGCTAGAGGCGCGCTTTTGCCTGGAAATGACAAATTTCTCATCTCCTAAAATGTAGGGATTTTATCTTCTGTCGCTGATAACCGGAGCTGTGAGTCTCGGAATGCCTTGCTGGATAGCTCGACAGATAGCCAGACTAGTTCTGAAGAGATTGACTGTATACTTGAGCACTTTAACCAGAATCTTGACCTTCAACAAGTTGGGCGCCCCTGAGCTATACTTGCACTTTCCGAATTTTCCTTTGAAAAATCTTCATAAATTGACCATTGAAAACTCTGTCTCGATCACTGGAATGACCGTATGCAACATGAAATGCTGTCGTGAGATGCTCCTCCATCGTGAAAAGCTCTATTTTGATTCTCTGCTTCAGGTTTTGATCAATAAAACTGACTTTGACTGACAAAATATTGATAAAAACTCCATGCTTGATATTGCCCAAGACTGTATTCTACAACATTTTAGCAAAATTTAGACTTTTAAACAAAATGCCTTGATGAAGCAAAAATTTTGGTTTTGGGTACAACATACAGATGGATATCAGATTTCTTGTATACAAAAGGTTCCTCAGATGAGCATCACAATAGGTAACTATTCAATTACTAATGATTTCTATATGATGGACTTAGGAGACACCAAAGCTATTTTGGGCATTCAGTGGCTACACACACTTGGGAAGTGTTGATGTGATTTTTGTGACCACACCAATCAGCAGAACAAAGTATCCGAAGGCTACTCCATTCTCTCTTGATCAAAGAATTCCATACGCTAAGATTGCCAGAAAGTTCGTATCTTCAATTCCAAGGTTCCGAAAATGCTGTGGAATACCCTTAGTCGGTTCGTTGTGATTTGTTGTTTTTACGAGGGGACTTACACAATTGTTCAAAAGGTTTGCAGCTGACAGCGGGTTAATGATTGGAAGGGGATTTTGTGTGTTGTGAATGATTTGGCGATAAGGTACATGTTTCCTAAAACTAACTAGAAATGTATTGAAATTAAAGAGTGCAGGGTTTAGAAGATCTAAATTCTATCTAAAGACGGGATGCAGAATCAATTTCGGCAGACTTCAACCAGATTTTGCCTTGCCCCACGTTGGACAGCTTTAGCAAAATCGGTGCAATCTTCAAGGGAGTAGCGGAAGGTATTCAGATTACGACTCAACATGCAAGTAAGATCAGGACGACGCATACAAACACATGAATCTCAATCGAAGTTAAGCTTGTAATGTTTTCCAATTGACCACACAAGGCAAACTTGCTGTCAACAAGGTGCTAGGGGTATGGATTAAAACGAAGTTGCCTTGATTAACACCACAAATCCACAGCTAACATCTACTTGCATGAAATGAAAATTACACGACTTTAAGCTACTTTATGCTACTTGAAGAAGGGGTGAAGAAATCTCGCTAGCTATTCATAACAAAGACAAATTTCACCATCAATGAAAGATCTTTTATTATGATAGTTTTCACAACAATCTCTTACAAAGTTTTCAAGGGAAAACTTTCCCTTTCCTCCAAACTATACTATGCTAACAAGCTATGCTAAGCTATCAATCTCTCTGCTCTAGTCTCTACTCAAATGATCTAATTTCTACTGAAGTACAAATGAGGGGGGATGCCCCTTTTATAGATAGCCCAGTCCAATGGACGGCTCAGATTACAATCAAATGAATGGCTTAGATTAAGCCACCTCAGCCCTAACCCTAAAAACAACAAGAATGGGGAGTGGTACAATAAATGAATCAAAAGATTCCCACTCACTCCCAAAATAGCAAAGGCAATTAATGCCCATAATCAGTCTTCCAGAAGGTCATCATCTAGAAGAGCATTCTCCTTCTCCTTCTCCTTGGCCGCAAAATCAATGAACCTGGCGAGCACAGCCTCAACCTCCTAAACTGAGATCGGCAAAATGTGATCAAGCTAAATTCCAATACTGTGACCGCCTGCCCATGACGTGTACAAGATTTTCTCCAGGCAACCAAGGCATCTTGAGTATCATGAATAATACTGGAGAAAGTTGAGGTGTTCTCAAAGTCGTTCTGAACAAAAGTCCTCACCTCCGAGAAGAAAGGTGGCACCCTACTCCTCAAGCCATCAGTAGTCACCTCATCAGAATTCAGCCTACTAGCAAAGATCGCCTCCAAGGTGTTCAGGACTCCATCAATAATGTTCATCATAGCCTTCCTGATTCTGGTTGAACCCGCCTGTGCTGCATCAAAGAATCCACATCCTGTGACTACTGAAGAGTACCAGCCGATAAAATCGTACCTATCACCTTCCTGAATTACTCCATCAATCAACATCTGCATGGGAGTATGCATCAAGGACTCTAGGCGCTGAATAACTTTGCTCTAATAGACATGAGCATCACCCCAGACCTGATCAACTGCCTCCATTTGTGCCATAATGTCGAAAGCTTGCTGATAAGCATGAGCAAAATCTTCCATGAACTTTTATGTCTCGGCACGAACACCTGCAACCCATTTATCTGCCTCCTGTGCCATCTTCTTCAAATCTTTCAAGCCACTAACTGATGCTCTAGATAACTCGGTTGGAAGCTCAATCGCCGGAATCTCCTGCCCACAAGGACGAGACAAATGCTGCATGTAGCCTATCAACGTCTTATGCTCCTTCTTCAATTTCTTGTACTTGCCTTCAGTCCTGAGTAATCTGTCCTTAAGCGCCTGATAGGAGTTATCACACTCTTCAATAATCTGTGCTCCCATGGGGACCCAACTCCAAAGTGGTGATCAT
This sequence comes from Sequoia sempervirens, assembly GCA_007258455.2. Taxonomy (NCBI): domain Eukaryota; kingdom Viridiplantae; phylum Streptophyta; class Pinopsida; order Cupressales; family Cupressaceae; genus Sequoia; species Sequoia sempervirens. Next base: position 18,431 of record VDFB02134749.1, on the reverse strand, counting down.
ATAATTTTCTGGAACTGCCTCATCTCGATCACAATCAACTCTTGGCACAGCCACGTGAAGGGTGCGAGAGCCATCCTCATTTGTTGAGATCTTCGAAAATTTCCTAGCTCTCTTCTTAGTTGGAAGTGCACTGATCTTACTCAAGAATTCCTCCATCTCTATTGCTGGATCAGCCTCTTCACTAGGGCTCCTTCTCATTCTATCTCTGAGCCAATCAGGTACTACCTGTTGTATAACAGTTGCTCATCTCTTGCTTCTTCCTCACGGATTTCTTCTTCTCTAATTTCATTCTGGCGAGCTCATTAGCCTCTATGGGCTGAGTATCTCCTGAAACTGCATCATCCTCTAGAGCCGCCTCAAGCTCACGCTGGAAGTGTGTATCGGTAGCAGTTTCCTCATCTTCCTCCTACTAATTATCTCTAGTGGGTGCATTGACACTCTGGCCAACTAATTCTCTTCGTGGTGGTTGATTTTCCTCATGTAATTCTTGCTCATAATTCAATACATTTCTCTAATCAGCGAATAGTGAAACCTCCTGTATGCTTGGAGAACGTGTCTCCAATGGCGTAGGTGACTCTACCACAATTCTCGAAGGCTCTGGCTGAACTAGCTCTTTCCTTCAAGATTCTGGACCTCGAGTAACTTATTTCTTCCTACTGGCAGTCGGCGCCCTATGTTGTAACAACCTATTCTTTTGGTAAAATTAAAATTTTCATAATTTACACCCTTCAAGTATGTAAACATGTTATCATGACATTGCAATAAAAAATTTCCTTTTCGTTATTGATAATACATGAACATGTTGCTATATCAATTACAATAAATATTCCATATAATAACTTCACAAGTACATGAGACAAGAACACATACCTTAACTGGCATAGCTCCAATGAGCTTTAGAACAAATAGTAGTAAGAAGGTCCAGGAGTCCGTCCTTTCAAATCTTGGTGCATCGGCCGCTTGCTGTGGAGGAGAAACAACACTCGGGCGCTTTTCCGCCAACCACGGACTTATAATGCGGTTCCCCGCACACCTATCATTAGATAGATGGCCCTCCCTTCGAAGAAGAGATTGCTAGGGTACCCTTTAACGATTACCAACTGAGCATAGTGTTGTGTTCCTACATAACTAGATCCTGTGCATACGGCATCTCTTGAACTAGTATGTACTTTTGGATCACAATGAACTGACAGTGTAGTCTCAACTATTTCACACCTAAGTGGATGTTGTACATTTCACTACTTTGGCCAAAGTATTATCATTCAGTACTTCGAATGAAGGTCATCTATCATAAACACTACTCAGGGCCAATTTGCCTTAAGGCTTTCTTACACTACGCGTAGGTTGGTCTATTCGGGGTAGTCGGTACCCTAGACGTCCTACATCAAGCTAACTACTAGAAAGGAGGACAACTTAACAAGTACTCACAATTTTCCCTCCTAAACTAGACATCTTCATCCTAGGAGTTTCATTAACTTGACTAAGTTAATCTACTAACTTGTTGTGATCGGTACTTATTTCAATGCCTTCATTTTTTTCCTAGTATTTAATAACTACTTAAAGCATATTCTCCTTATATGGAGATCATACAAGTAATGCAATTCTCACAATATGCAACCTTGAACCTTCATTCAATTTACTCTCTATGTACAAGTAGACAAGCAATTCACATAATAACTCATTCTTTCTTTCACACAGAAATACAGCTATGATTGACTTTCTACCTATGCACAATAGTAAACACAAAGATTCTTTTTCATTTAAATAATCAAGAACGGAGTGGATAGTAGAAGAATATCCCATGCCTGATTTCAAAGCTTTCCTTCGAAAGATGAATTCGCCGCTTGTCTTCTCAGCCCCTCAGCTAAAACAAACAACTGGCAAATCCTTTTCAAGCTTTTGCCCTATCTCACCCAGATTATTCTCCCAGAATGATGTCACTCTAAGTCAGATTTAAACTCTTCTAAGAATGATTTCTCAAACTGTCAATGGTCACAGCTGAGTGAAGCTCGGATTAACTGGTAATGGTGAACTGGTAATCCCACAACACCAATTCTTAGAATTACAATTGACTCTCAGCAAATAGAACCTCCATAGTATACGAATGCTCTCAACATTATGATTACTTCCAGAACATAGAGATGCTCTCAGGAAATATAGAAACTCTTAGCAAATGATTACTTTCAACTTTCGGAATTAAAGATCACTCTCAGTAATTAGAAATGCTCACAGCAATATGGTTGCTCTCGAAATATGAATATTACTTGGGAAATATAAATACTCAGAGGAAATATGAAAGAACTCTAAGAAAATATGAATACTCATAATTGTATTGCTTTGAATGAAATATGAATAAACTCCCTGGAGAATAAACAAGTACGAATTCCTTAGCAATACGAATTTGATTTCTAGAAGAAGGCTAAGTTTAGCCAGTATATTAAATCTCCACTACTTCATTTGAATTTCCCTCCTCTGGTGTTTTCGACACTTGTCTTTCGACGTCTGGAATCTCATTCTTCTAGAAGTTCAACTTTGACTGGCATCTCTTGAATTCACTTTCGAAAATTTTTAATTTAAACTCATCAATTTAACAATTTCCATTCGCCAGCCGAAGTTCTGTCTCGCAAATTTCAAATTTGAATAACCTCTGACGCTCTGGAAAATTCGCCAGTGAAGAATTCAATCAAAATCATCTAGGCAATTCACTTTAAATTCGTTGTCTGGAGAAATTCATCTTGAAAACACATTTTATTCACTTTGCCTTAGAAAATTTTAAATTCTCCCTTAGGAAAATTTCACAATTTGAGCACCGATTAAATTCTTCATGCTGAAGGCCTTGGCGAAGTGCGGAAGACATAGAAATCCATTTCTCATCGAAGATCATCAGTACCCAGAAGAAAATTTTCTCCAAAACGCGATGAATCCATGGGTACACAATGAACGGGTTCATTTAAATTTTAAAATTTTGAACCTTAGAAAAATATTATTCAATCAATTTTAATCCCGTTCTTCACATCTGTGAACATCTCTTGTTGCTCTGACTTGAAAATTTTTATCAATCCTGTAGTGCCAGCATCTTCGACTTCATCTCTGGGAAATTTATTCGTGCTCCAAGAAAAATTTCATCACCTTCGTGTGTAGGCGTATTTTCTAAAGGAAGAAAATATTTTGCCTTCGGAAAATTTTAAATCACCTTGAAAATTTTTGCCTTAGGAAATTTTGTTCAACTCTGTTCACCTTGCCTGTGAGAAAAAATTTATTTAATCCATGCTCATTTGCCAGTGGTGGAATTTATCAACTTGACTTGGAAAATTTTCCATGAAGGCGCCTATCACATTTTATTTTTTATTCACCACTTTGCATTTTATTTCACACTTGAAAGACATTTTCATTTAAAACTCCAACGCCTTAGCAATATTTTATTTTTCACTCACCACCTTAGGCGCATACCACACTTCATGGAGAACATGTTTCCAATGCCTAGCATTAATCATTTCACCCTCAACACTTTTATCTCATTTACCACGCCTCACCTCATATTCATTTTAACATGGCGCATATTACATGTCATGAGGGATATGCCTTAAGTCCACGCCTTAGTAGTTTCATCACTTGGCATTTTTAACGCCTTACAATACTTATATCACCTTGCACTTACCTCACCACCCTAGGCGCATATAGCATATACAAGAGGATACGCCTAGCAATTTCATCCTTTAATTTTACTTTCACACTCTTCATTCACCTTTTACTAACTTCAGCTTGGGCGCATATCACATGTGTGAAGGATGACCCTTGGACTTCCCTAATTTGTCTTCACATGGCCCCATTTGGGCGCATTTAGGCATGTAAGGAGGACGAACTTTGTTGACCCTTTGACTTTTTTTCTAGACATGGCGCATTTTAGCATGCATGAAGGATGACTCTTGAGCTTCTTGCTTTTTGTCTTCACATGCCCTCTATTGGGCGCATTTGAGCCTAGGAGGAGGATGGGTGCATATAAGAGGGTGAGAGGGATTTTAAATTTCCAACGCCTTGCATGTGACTCTTCATCTCCCTTATTTTTGTCCTCACATGGCCCCATTTGGGCGCATTTGCACATGCATGAAGGATGGACGCAAATGGAGGGTGGTGGAGGATATCTTGCCTTAGAAAAAAAAATTTGGCTTCACACTCTCAAGGTGGGCGCATTTGGATATGTGTGCAGGATGACAAACTTTGACTTTCTTGTTGCATGGGCGCATTTGAGCCTAAGAGGAGGACGAAGTTTTATACTTATAAAATTTTCCATGCTTGGCTTGTGAGGAGGGTGCATTTCACCCAATGAGCAGGACGAAGCCTATGCCTTAGAAATTTTTTTCATGCTTCTTCATCAACTTAGGCGCATTTGGCCATGGGTGAAGGATGAACTCCTGACTTAGAAATTTTTAAACACCTCAAGGCCAAGATGGGCGCATTTTCAGGTAGCTGCAGGATGAAGTCCAATACTTAGCCATTTTTTCTTCGTCTTCGCCAGTTTATCCATGCCTGCTATTTATAGTAAGCCTTTTAATTCTTGCACTTCATAAGCTCAGATTGTCTTGAGATTTTAGACACTGCATCTTCACAATCTCATCAACCTGTTGAGTCTACTATTTCGGGTCGGCTTACTATTTTTAGCCCATTTCTGAAGGTGGTTTGCTATTTATAGTAATTGCCTGCTTCTGATATCTCCACAACTCCGTTTGATTTGAAATTCGCCAGAGGTGCTCCTCACCACGTGACCTGTCTGTTGACATCGGCGCATGCTGCCGATTTGCTATTTTTAGCCTGTTTCCAAAATGACTTACTATAAATAGTAAGTGCTCCGTTTGTCTTCAAATTTTACCAACAAATAGCTTGAAGGATGCTGATCATGGTGGTATACACCGGTTTTTGAAAATTCCGACTTTTTACCCCTCTTTTCAGGCCCCGAAGTTGGAAACCCTAATTTGTTCTGCATGCATATCAAATGACCTCTGTTTGTCCTCGTTTCTGCAGCATTGCGATCAGCCCGTGATTCTGAAGTGCTGGGAGTCGGCTGTCGGGATGCACCTGCTAAAAATAGTAAGTTCCCAAATGAGTGACCATCTCCGTTTGCATGTCACATCACTGCAAAGCTCTCAAAAAACCCATAAGGAATATGCAGACATGCAAAGAAAACCTTGACATGCAAACCCTAAAAATAGCCTTTGAAGGCTGAACTCTGAAAGTTGTTGTCTCACTTTGCATGTTATACTATCACAAAGGTCTCTGAAAACCCAGAAGGAATCTCCAGACATGCATCGAAAAATCCTGCACCTAAGCCCTGAAATCTGCCCCGGAAGCTTAACTGCTAAAAATAGTAAGTTGTTTGTTTCAGTTCAAATTTTGCACACGAGCAACTTGATGTGTTTTGAATGCAGTGTGATTGTCGGAATTTCAAAAATGCTGACGGAATGCCCTGAATTTCACACTTACTAAAAATAGTAAGTAGCCGGAATCTGATGAAATTTCAGTGGAAGCCTGCTGGAAGCACACTGACAGCAATGTTAATCTTTGTTTTCAATTTATTCACTTCATTTAACCTCGAACTGACTAGGAAAGTACAAACCCTAATTTTCAGACATGACCAAATTCACGTTTAAGCTCAATGGCGGATACATCCCTGGAAAGGCAGATAGAAAAGAGACGAAAAGAGAGAGAGAGAGAGACAAAAACCCAAGCCAAAAGACCAGAATGGAGCAAAAATTAAGGGGTCCCCATTTTGAATGGGGCGGTGTGTGAAAAGGTCACAACAATACTTTTATCACCCTCACTTACTTCCTTGAGCACATTTTCTACCTTGAGGAGGATATTCTCATTTCAACGCCATAGCAATATTCTCCACCTTCACCTCACCTTGGAGCATCTAGCACATGGAGGAAGACTTTCACCACGCCCTGGTAACTCCTCCCATCAACTTCACCTTGCTTACCATCAACATCTCGGCAATTACTCTTATTTTCACCTTCACTTAGGCGCATTTTATGCATGGAGGATGAAACACTAACGCCCTTTGACCTTTGACTTTCTCTTCTAAGCTTGGCGCATTCTACTTGTTCAAGAGGATTTTAAAATTTGTCTTTTCTAGGCTAAGTTGGGTGCATTTGAGGGGGTGAGAGGGATTAACGCCTTTGACTCTTTGACCTTGCTTCTTAAACATGGGCATATTTCCTACCTTGAGGAGGATGGGCGCATTTGACATAAGGTGGAGGATTAGCTTCAACACTTAGCCGTTTTTCATAGCTCCTTCTTGTTAGGTGCGCGCATTTCATATGTGTGAAAGGATAAACACTTCCCTTTGACTTTTCTTCTAGTTTCTAAACTTGGCGCATTTGAGACATGTAGAAGGATATTCAACACTTAGCATCTCTTTTCAATTATCACCTCAGCATGAGGGCGCATTTTGCATGTGTAGAAGGACTTAACAATGCCTTAGAATTTTTTTATCAAACTCAAGGCTAAAATGGGCGCATTTAGAATAGGCAGGAGGATAAAACCTTGATTTAGAACTTTCTTGCATGCACATGGGTGCATTTGGCATGGTGAGAGGGATATTTGTCCATGCCTTAGAATTTTCAACACCTTCACTCTTCTTTGGGCGCATATGGGGGTACCTTAGAATTTTTCTTGACTTCCAGCTAAGGATGGCCGCATTTTCAAGGTCCTGCAGGATGAAACTCAAACTTAGACAATTTATCTCCATCAACTTCATTTCTCCTTGAGGGCGCATTTGCAGGTAGGAGGTGGATGTTGTTCAGACTTAGGCCTTTTTCTTTCCTTCTGCCAGCTTCTCCATACCTTACTATATATAGTAAGTCCCTTGATTCTCGCATCTATGAAGCTCAGATCAATTTGAAATTTTGAGTGTAGGATCCTCATGACCTTGTCAGCCTATTCACACTGGCATCCTGAGCTAACCTACTAAAAATAGCAAATTTCTGAAGGTGGTTTACTATTTATAGTAACTGCTCGTTTCTGAGACCTCCAAAACTCTGTTTGACTTGAAATTCGAATGACGTGCTCCTCATCGGATGACTTGCCTGTTCACACTGGCCCCTGACGCTGATTTACTATTTTTAGCCAGTTTCTAGAACACCTTACTATAAATATTAAGTGCTCCGATTTCCTTCAAATTTTACCGGTGGATAGCTTGAAAGATGTTGATCGCAGTGGGATACACCGGTTTTCAAAAATTCTGACTTTTTACCCCTCATTTTGGGTCTCGAAGCTGGAAACCCTAATTTGACTTGCATGTATATCAAATGACCTATGTTTGACCTCGTTTATGTTGCACTTCACCCTGTTTGTGGTTCTGATGCGCTGGGCAACTGCCGGAATGGAATTGCTAAAAATAGCAAGTCACTAAAAACCAATCATCTTGCTTTGCATGTCGCACCACTGCGAAGCTCTCGAAAAACCCACAAGGAATCACCCAACATGCAAAGAAAACCCCGACATGCAAACCCTAAAAATAGCCTCTGAAGGCTGAACTCTGAAAGTCATCATCTCATTTTGCATGTTATATCGTTGTGTAGGTTTCAGAAAACCCAGAAAGAAAATGCAGACATGTATTGAAGAACTCTGCATATAAACCCTAAAATCTGTTCCAGAAGTTGAACTACTAAAAATAGGAAGTTGTCTATTTCAGCTCAAAATTTGAAGACGAGCAGTTTGATGTGTTTTGAATGCAATGTGACTGTCAAAATTTCAAAAATGCCAAGAAAATGCCCTGAATTGGACACTTACTAAAAATAGTAAGTTACCGGAATTCGATGAAACTTAGCTGGGAACCTGCTGGAAGCATATTGACTGCCATGCCAAGGTTAGATTTCAACTTGATTATTTCATTCGATTTTAAATTGGCTAGAGAGTTCAAAACCCTAATTCTCAGACTTAGCCAAAATTTCAATTCAAGCTCAAAGACAGGCACATCCTGGAAAGGCAAACAGCAAAAAAGGGACAGAAAGAGAGAGACAACAGGAAAACTAACTAAAATCAAGCCAAAAGACGGAAACGAAGCAAAAATTAGGGGGTCCCCATTTGCAATGGGGCGATGTGTGAAAAAGGTCACAACAGACCCCCTGAACCTCCATTTTTCCAGATTTAACAAATTTTTATCCATTTTCTTCATCTTAAGGCGGATTTTTTGTTTCTCCATGACTTAGGAAATTTCGTGCCACCCTCGGCCTGCCCTAGCTTGCTATTTTTAGAAAATTTTGAAGTCTTCATGATTTTCAAGGATTTTCCTCTTCTGAAGACATGGTCTTTGCTCAACTTGATCTTCGTGACGAGATCAGCCTGCCGATACGTGATGTTTGCATGCACATGCCATTTTTAGTGACTTGCTAAAAATAGTAAGTGTTCAAAATGAGCTCAACTTTCATGAGCAGACTCCCTGAAGAATGTTGATCATGCTAAGGTACCATTTTTCGAAGACTCACGTTTCGCCCTATCTTTTAGGAAACCCTATTCTTCTGCATGGTCCTGCTAAAAATAGTAAATCTCTGATTTTTGGACTTCTACAACTCTGTTTGAATTGGAATTTGTTCCATGCGATCCTCATAACCTGTTTGACCTGTTCACACTGGTGCTTGCCGCTAACTTGCTATTTATAGCTCAATTTCAAAAGTGACTTACTATAAATAGTAAGTGCTCAGATTGCGCTCAAATTTTACCAGTAGACAGCTTGAAGGATGCTGATTGCAATGGGATACTTCAGTTTTTGGAGATTCTAGCTTTTTCCCCCCCATTCTGAGTCCTGAAGCTGGAAACGCTAATCTGACTTGCATGTGGCTCAAATAACCTTCGTTTGACCCCGTTTCTATTGCATGTCACTCTGTTCATTATACTAAAGTGTCAAGGAGCTGTTGCAGTGGACCAAATAAAAATAGTAAGTGTCTGAAAAAGTGACCAATCAGCTGTCGGATAAGTTTGCATGTCACACTACCCAAGAGATCTCAAAAAACCCAGTAAACTAGTCTACATCCGAACACTAGCTAAAAATAGTAAGTTCCTGAAAAGTGATCAACTCTTCTTGCATGTCACATCATTGCGAAGCTCTCGAAAAACCCATAAAGAATATCCTGACATGCATTGAAAAATCTTGCTTGCAAACTGTAAAAATAGCTCCCGAAATGAGAATTGTTGAAAGTCATCATCTCAACTTGCATGTTACATCATTGCAAAGCTCTCGAAAAACCCATAAAGAATATCCTGACATTCATTGACAAATCACACATGCAAACCCTAAAAATGGCTCCTGAAGCCCGGACTGCTAAAAATAGCAAGTTGTCCACTTGCGCTCAAATTTTGCAAATGAGGAGTTCTAAGTATTCTAAGTGCAGTGCAATAGTCAGAATTTGAAAAACCCTAGAGAATAGGCCCCAAATTGGTACTTACTAAAAATAGAAAGTTGTCAGAATTCAAGGAAAATTCAGTGGGAACCTGCAGGAAACCTTTTGACAGCAATGTTAAGCGCAGATGTCAATTAGCCAACTCAATTTGACCTCAAAGTAGCCTAAAGATTCAAAACCCTAATTTCTCAGACCAAGCCAAAATTTCAATTAAAGTCCAAAGACGAGCACATCCCCGGAGAGACAAGCAGAAAAGAGAGAGACAGCGAGAAAACCAAAGCCAAAAGATGGGAACAGAGCAAAAATTAGGGGGTCCCCATTTGAATGGGGTGATGTGTTAGCTTAACCAACAAGCTGGCAAGATCACCAACTTTCGTACCACTGTAATACCCACCCTCAATTTTTTTTGAAAATATGTAAACTTCAAAGTAAATGAAAACATAACAACTTCCTTTCCACTTTCTGATTACCCAAATCCCAAATTGGGCAAGGTAAGAGCATATGGTGTCAAGACTACAATTTATTGATTTACAACTTGCTTGAAAAAGGCATTAAACGACAAGCAAATCAAACCACTTATTCAATAGGATGCATAAACAATGCAAGAAAGAAATCATTTGCTTACTCAACGAGAATTACAAGGAACTTCCACTTTTTAGTGGGAAAGCTTATACAATGTTTGAGGACGTTTCAACATGCTTCTTCAACTTTTCAATGGTGAGCTATTACAATATTACCACTTGTTCAGTGGGATAAGTATACCAGCAGTAACAAATTAAAACCCACTAGCGGTACTACCATCCAATGCTTACAAATAAAATGCATAGAAATTGAAGCTTTTTGGTAATATAGCCATCCAAAGCATTACAAGGTTAGCACATATGCATTGCGAACACCAAAATAACAGAATTAATTGCTGATCTAAAGTGCTGATGTAAAGAACTGCTGAAATACCCCACAATAGCACCAAATAAATTGTACCCAATAACCCAACTATGAAATAGCAATGTGATACCTTAAATGTATGAACTCGAAGGCTGGTACAGGTCTGAAAACACCCTTTTTGCTGCTGTACGTTGGACATATCAGAACTGAAACATTGTTGTTGATGCTTTGGAATCTCAATAAAGGAGCATACAAACACACCCACAAGAAAACTGCATGGAACGGTGTAGAGCGGCACAACTGGCACTCAACCCAAAGAAGTGTTGGTTCATGGTGCCTTAAGGAAAATTGCTCGACCACATAGTTTGTAAGGTAAGACTGAAGACCGACCCAAACAAAATCCAAGTGATCATATAGAGATGGAACAGCCCCAGAACATCACCAAGGTAAAATCGTTCCTCGCACACGTCGGGTACTACAAAAGGTTCATCAAGAAGTTTGCCTAGATTTCGTATTCATTGGACATACTCACAAGGAAGGGGTAACTGTTCGAATGGACTGAAGCACAAGAAGCAGCCTTCAAGGAATTAAAAGTACGGTTGATCAGTTCACTAATTTTGGCATATCCGGATTGGAACAAGGAATTTCATATGCGTGCTGATGCTACAAACTATGCAATCGGAGCAACACTAGCACAAGTGGACATATAAGGGTTGGATCATCCAATATTCTTCGTCAGTCGTCTATTGTCAAAGGCGGAGAAGAACTACAGTACGACAGAGAGAGAAGCTCTCAAAATGGTGTGCTCGGTGCAAAAATTCAGGCATTACTTATTGGCGACTCCTTTTACATTCTAGGTGAACCATCAAGGCTTGATGTACTTGGTTAACAAGCCCATCATTCAGGAGACTCAATTTCCTGAAACATGTAATGTAAAGCATATAAAATATTTGTTGCCTATACTATAGTTTTATTTAATTACAATACCTCGCCGACTAATAAAACTCTCGGCTGACTACAGTGTTGAGAATTGTATTTCACTCAATTAATCCTATGTTCAAGGCAACAATCTCCAACAACTTGTCTCATTACTATACAATTCAAAATCATTAAAAAAATATTTTCATTTTTAGTTTTACTTTGTTTCTTGCCCTACCCTCTTTCATCATTCAATGATTCACTTGTTTTAAATCTTTTGTTAGCTTGTAACAAGTTAAATACTCAAAGAATCATCTTTCAGCAATTTCTAGACTTCCACATGTAGCTAAGCTATAGGGATTCATCTTACGTGCTATAACTCTGTTCATATGCATCTGTAAATCTATTTCTCATATACTTAATCCGAGGTCTTTATGATATATTCACGGCTCGCATAGGTTATGGTTAGTCAAGGCCTAAGCTATAGTGTTTTATTTCTCTTTAATGGTCCTATCAAAAGGCCTTGATGAAATAGTCCGCTAGGTTTAGCAAAACCCGAAGAAGAGGAGATGTTCTCTCCAATCAATTGGTTTCAAACCATTCATTCTCTATGGATGAGTCTTGCCTCATTATTCAATATAGTCTTGTTCCCATTGTTCTAATTCAAAGTGTTGGCTTGAGGAGAATGGACCAGTGGTTTTGATCACTAACAAACTGTCAAATTATCCAACACCAATCCCAAATAAGAGCATATGGATTTAACTTCACACAACTCTCTATAGATGGTGAGCGTCTCTTTCTAAGAGAAACTAAGTTCCTTTTGGGTCATTAATGCCTTCAAACCTTTTTCCTCCTCTGAATTGCTAGGTCCTTGGCTCAAACAATCATCATCCACAAACTAAGAAAGGAGTAGTAATGAGCCTAATTTTGTGATGTGTTTGTTCACAAAGTTGTGTCTGATTGTTGCTTTAGACCAAAGAGAACTACAAAGCCCCATCCCAAAATCACCCATCATTGCCTTAACAAAGCCCAAGGCAGCCATAGCTATGCAGTTGAAAACAAAATGGGTGAATCTATCCATGAAGGTATGGATCGCTTAGTTTGGTAGCTTTTCACATGCAACCCATGGTTCTTAAGGACATAAGCAAAAAGAGGCCAGCATAGCAGCAGCAAACCCACACCTGCCAAAAATGTTGTCAAACACCCAACACCATCTAGCATTGAAGAACAATAACAAACACATACCAAGAACCGATTAAACAGAGGATAGTCAGGTGTCAGCAGTAAAGGTTGGTAGCAAGCAAAATACTCAACGAAAAGACCGTGTGAATTGAATAAAAAATAGATACATTACAAATATGGCTTCCCCTATATGAACACTACACTGCACACACCTAAATTATAAAGAGAACTTGCTATTTAATGCTCAAATGAGGTGGCATGTGCCCATAAATGGAAAGAAACATCATGCAATTTAGGCGATTTAAATACAAATATTTGCACAGACCCAACTAAGATCCATACAATCACTAAAAACTAAAAAGTGTCATCATCAGATTTGGCTCAACGCCAGATTGGCTAAGAGGTCCAGTGCCAACTCCACTTCTAGACAGAAATGCAATAAAAAGATCTCCTTGAAGGGAAGGCAAAGATAGCAGGCTTCCTCAAAAAACTTTTCAAATTTCCAGCCAGGGCAAGCACTCTTACAAAATCCATTTATAACAACTAAAGGATTTCCATGAACAACCATATGTAGCACTTCCAAAAAAGATGAAAGCACAATTCATACTAGCCCTGCCTCCCATTCCACTTCCTTATCTGTACGATACACCAAGACAAGAGATACTCCCTAAACAAAGCCTCCATTCACATCTCAGAGAATGACCCCAACTCCCACTAGTCCCAGATTACCTTTGGACACTTCATTGAAACTCAACTTCACAAACCTGTATTCTGTTGTTACTTTTTATGCTTAATCCCTTTACCAGGGAGTGTTTTACAAAAGTTATTGTATCTGCAAAGTCACAAGTTAGAAGGAAGCAAGTCAAATCTGTGATTTACATAGAGCAACATCTAAGCATTTAAGATATTGATTGGTTAATTTAACTATCATTTACAGTCTTCTTGCCATGTGACATGGTATTGTAGAAGATTTACATGGTCCTTCTCAACAATGAATGGTGTGGTAAACCATGCGATGTTAGCAAGCTTAAACAAGATTCCTATATACAACAATGCCTCCTAAATTTTGTGATGACAAGTCGGCCTTCTGAATATCGTTCCTATGAGAAGTAACAGCAACTATATGGAACATTAATATGACTGAAATTTTAATTATGACTCCATATTAACATGCTATAAATAATAGTCTGTCAATTTCAACATTATTGCTACTCGTATTTCTAAAATTTTGAATTTTTTTATGTCATTTTGTGCAATGCTTGATTATGCTTGATTAACAAAAAATGCAGATTACTTGATTAAGATACACAGCAGAAGATCTAGGATCCAAAAGGAAAGGGAGATCAAGTAGGTGTGGTGTTGGTGGTCTGCTTGTTTTGGGCTGTTGTGTTTATCCATGCTGCTGGTCATCTGTGGGTCCCATAGGCTGTTAGGCATCATAGATGTTATTATAAACCTTCATTCATTCATTCATATACATATATATACAGAAAATACGAACATCATCACCACACAAGTTTTGGAGTTTGAGCTAGCTAGTTCTAACTTCAAATAGTAGGAAACGAACAGTTTTCACAATCATGATAGTGAAGCTAAGAAAAAAAAGGAATGTCATAAATTTCACAATTGTCATTAACATTGTAGATATCAATAAATTTCAACAGTCAAAATAATTAAAGATAAAAGTAGAAATTCACTTAATTAGTTCTAAAGCATACAAGAAAACTGCAAAAGCCATTGATACGCATGAACAATTAACAGCCTTTGTTGCAACTACATAAGTTCCATAAAGTACCTCAAAAGCTTGAACCTTTTGAGGCACAAGTGAGTCTTCAGTATTTCCAAGGCCAAGCTGCCCATTTTGATTGCGACCCCAGCTTTGGAAACCCAAATGGAACAAAAGAAACAATTTTAGAACAATCATCATAATTCAAAAACTATTACTTAAGAAACCCTATAAATTTAGCAGTGTATAATAATGAGAACTGAATAATACCACCAATATATATATACATATTCCTAAAACAAAAAAGCAATAAGTTGTTGAACAAAAAAAAGTCATTTTGTGATAAATATGTTTGGTTTCCATTCCAAAGGCCTTAATTCCTAGACTTGGGACACCAATATTCAGTTGTGGCATTGTTGTCCTAGAGCTTGGTCTATAGCATAACCTACCAAAAGCTCCCACAAAATTATAATTGATTAATCCCTTAAGTGGAATTTTATCATTTGTTAATTTGTGGATTTAAGTAATCTGATTTGTATAGAGTTCAAATGCCACAAGATCCCAATTAAGCCTTTAAATGCAAAAAAATACACAAACCACCAAACCCTAACCCAAACCAGCAACATAGTTTCATTCCTGGCAGCCCATTAAGTCTGACATTGGTCCATGCCAAACAACAATGCCACATCTGGCATTCACACTATACAAAAAATCTTAACGGCAATATATTGAAATCATTTCAACATCCACAATAATCAGCATTGTAATACTTTTGGACATAATAGACTCACAAATTTGCTCCAAAAGCCTTTGACTTTATCTGTGATGACACAGGATTCAAATGTAGACCTCGTCTTCAAATCTCAGAACTCATTAGATCTCTATCATTGCTGAAATTTATCCAACATTACAACTACACCTGCTGTAGGAATAGTGCAGTATATTTACGCTTATTTTTTCTATTCAGTGACCTTGATTCTTCATGTCACACAATCCATTCATTGCCACAAAGCATCCCAACATTCCTTACACAAACAGCCATAACTATCTTCACAAGGAGTAACTTGCAATTATTCTTTGAAATGCTTGGAATCACAATCTATATCCTATCTGGACCTTATGCAAACCCAACGGACACGTGGCCACCAGGGCACATCACCCGCGCATCGGGACATTACAGCCCACCACACTCTGCGGGTCTCAACCTCAAAACCTTGGCTCTGATACCACTAAAGCCCAACCACTACACCAAAAGACTAACCTGGTAGTGAGGGCGGCTACCTAGGGTGTTAAGGGTGGCAACCAGGGAGGATCTTTCACCACCAGAGAATCTGGGCCTTACACAAACCCAACGGACACGAGGTCATCGGGACCACACCCACGCACAGAGACATTACATTGATAAAGTAATATTCCTCATTTGCTTTGAGCAACTTGGTCAAGGAGTCAAAATGCAACTCAAATGCAAATTGAAAGGTGAATGTGAGTTTCATTTTGGGTACCCTAATTGGAGGGAAAAGGTTTGAATTTGAGGAGAAAGTTATAAAGAAGAGTGTTGGCCTTCATTTGTGACTATCCATTGCAAACATAACGAAGTGCTGCTGAAATTTCTTTAGACCCTTGCTTCGAGGAACGCATACCTCCTAGCTCTCTTTCAGTTTCGTCCTTGCAAGATAGCATCTAGCTGAATTAGTGACTATTCTTTACACTGAAGAGCAGATTGAGCTTAATGAAGATGACTATAATGTCCCCTTCTCAGTAGCCACCCCAGGGATCGTTTAGCCTTTATTTATTCCCGAAGGCTAAAAAAGAGAAATAAGGGAATAATAATTAAATTAATTGTTTATAAAGTTATCTCCATAAATTAAAATTAAAAGGGTAACTTTATTTATAATTAATTTAATTAAAAGTGACTTAAAATAAAATAATAAATCATAAAGTCACTTTAGGAATAAAATAATAATATTTCTAGAAGTTTCTTGGAAGTTATTGAGAAATATTTATAAGGAGTTGTGGGCTTGGAATTTGAGCATGTCTTGGATTATACTTTTCATACCACTTTGGTAGAAGCTTGAATGCTTTGCTTGTCCGAGGGTTTGAAGACTCTAAGATACCAAGTTTGGTTGTGAAAGATCAACCCTACCTGGAAATTGTGGAGGTATCCATCCAAGGTTTCTACAAGTGCTTCATTGCAGATTTTGGATTGGTGCAATAGCTGATGTATTATTGCACTTCTGATAAGAAGATTGAATCGATGCAATAGTTGGTTTATTATTGCATTTAATTGAGGGGTTTGCAAAATTGTAGCAGCTGATTTATTGTTGCAATCATCATTTCATTTGAGGAGGAGATTTATTTCTTGTTGGTTCGATTTGAACAAAATTTAATGGTCATAGACCAAATTTTGGAGAAGTGAAGAAGTCAATTTTTGAAGAGAATTTACAGAATTTTGAGAGAGCATGAAGTTCTATCTATGAAGGAGATATTTGCAGACTTGTTTAAAGATCATTTTCAGTCTTAGAAGAAATTTGATTCTGACAGTTTGGAAGATATTTTTCAGTCATAAGGGAAAGTCGAGTTCATTCAATAGAGGACGAATATACAGCTGGAAACTTTGTGGCACTGCTGGCATCATAGGCGCAACTCCTAGACAGCTAGAGGAAGTCGATTTTGAGTTTTTATTGGGCATTCTCAGGCGCAGCATTCTAGATGATAGTAAGTTTGAATTGTGAGATTGGAGCTTTGTTGCATGATCAAAAAATTGCTAGAAGATATCGCAGCCAACAAAGCCACCTGGGTGCAACCATTAGCAACAAGATACTTCGATTCTTCAAGGAGTTCAATTAAGTCGTCATTGTCTCATCATGGCGTTCCGATCAGGGTCATATTTCTTTGAATAGAATCGCATTGTAATTACATTCTCAATCTATATAGGGCGTGGATCTCTAGTAGCATAATCGTTGTCATTACAGTAACAGTAACTTTGTAAATTTTGTTAATAAGTCTGCAATAGTGAATTTATCATATCGCTGCCATGGTTGCATTGTCTTTGGTCCATTGTAAATCGTCTCTCCTTGAGAGCGATCAGTTGCAGGAGTTATTGGCATTAAGTTGTAATCAATCTATCCATTTACTATGCTATATAATGAGGAGTTTGTGGTTGGCACATGAAGTGTTTGCGAAAATGTCTACTTGCTGTAACTGTACAATTGCTTGAGTTTTCAGTCATCATATCATTAAAAAGGTCAGAAAATTACCTTGCATTGCATCCTAATTTCATTTGCAGTCATTTGGCATATTTAGTTAAGTCTTTTCATGCATTTTATCATCAAGCAAAAAGGAAAAACAAAACAAGAAAACGTATACCAACTGAAAGGAGTTTGTTAGACAATTGTTTGATGAAATTCCCAAGCAGCAAAATCAGAAAATAAAGGCCAGAATTTTCAAGGGTCTTTACAATGACAAACTTTGATGTTTTCTGATTTTGGAGTGCTTTATCAGTTTTTTGGTGTTGCTGGTTGTGCTTGGCTGAAGCACGTTTTTGGTGATAGCTCTCAGTGTGAATTTTTGGTAGTTATGGGTATTGGCTCCTAGTGTTCTCCTATCCTAGGCGCCCCTTTCCTCATGGTTTCATAATTTTTGGTGAAGTGGTTGATTTTATATGCTGGTCGCCCTCTTCAAGAAGGCTGTACCATCTCTGCCAGTGCATTGTGAAGCATGCTTTAATTATTTGAAGTTGTTTGGAGCTGTTTTTGGTCGGTTTTGGGATGCCCTTCTCCTAAGCATCATTTGCACTTTGTTTGACATCATTCAAAGGAGGATTGGCAAAGTTGTGAATGTTTTTGTGTGTTTGGAGCTTGCTGATCAGAATTTCTGAGCACTGCTATTTCATATCAGATTGGTAATAAGTTCCAATTTTGGCCTTATTTTCATAGTTCGATAGCTTGTTCTATTTTGGAGTTCATTTCCTAACATTTTGGAATGCTTAGATATCTATATCTCATTGTATTTGCAGATTGTTCATCATATTGTAACGCTGAATCAGTAGTACTAATCTGCTCCTTTACTTTCTAAAATTTACATTGTGTATTCCCACTAAACAAGTGGAAGTGACAGGCCTCGCCATCTATTTCATTTCAGTTTTGTTCTTTACTTTCATTCCCACTAAAAAGTGGAAGAGACTGGCCTCACCGTCTATTTCATTTCAGCACTTTACCTTCCTGTACTGCCCGCTGAAAAGCAGAAGGGGTCGGCTAGCCACCCAGATATTTGATTTCTGCATTTTGTACTTCCACTCCCACTGAATAAGTGGTCGAGTTGCTTTC
>VDFB02134748.1:0-13756 GCA_007258455.2 Sequoia sempervirens | reverse complement strand
GAAGTATGTCTCTAGGAAAACAACTAGAGAAGGTAAATCAAGAGTTGAAGAGGAGTCTTCAAAATGAGTAGAGAACTGAGTTGTTTGAGAAAATGATTCTAAGTTGAAGGTCACTATCAAACAAGTTTGGGTTAGGATATGAAGCAAACAAAAGTTACAAATATTTTGCAATGTCCAAGAGGAATGTTGGAAAATCACCAATGTATTCAAAATCATCAAAAGAGGCAATATATAAACAACGAGAATCAAGCACTACTCCCAAAAGGCTTGCATATCATAACAACAGTGAAGAAGGATACAAAAGAGTTCATAATCCCAAGCAAGGACAGAGTTCTAAGGTCATAGAAACACCAAGGAAGAAAATAGATCTAAACTATTATTTTGTTGTTCTTAAGATTGAACACAAGAAGAAGACAAAAGAAAATGCTCCTACACAAGTCAACAAGAACAAGTCTAGAAGATCTTTCCATTCAAGACAACATCAAATTTTCAGGTTTGAAAACTCTTTTTATGGTTATTAGTATTCATGTTATGGATTTGGTCATAGAGCAATAGAGTGTTGGATGCATGAAAAGAAAGTTGGATGTAATAAGAGATCTTATGAATGGTCTAGTAGAAGCAAGGTCATATGCTATAGATGCAATAATTCTGGATATAAACAACAATATTGTAAGAGTAATTTAATGGAACCATTTAATCATCACAAGAATACAAGCACTATGAAATTTTGGAGAAGAAAATAAGAGAAAGAAAAGATGGATCCTAAACTTGTGCATACTACACAAGAAACATCCATGATTGCATAATCAGTAGCATGAAGTTAGGGGAGATGATTATTGCTTTATCATTTAGCCCCTTAGGAAACAACAAATAGGTTGTCAATAGTTCAACTAGGATGAGAACTAAAGGACAACTAATTATGATTAAGGATAGTGAATCAAGGGCAGTCTCTTAGGATTTTCATGTTAATGAAACTCTAGGAAACAATACTTTCTCTTGTAGCATGGTAGGAGAAAGAAATGTTGGCAACTCAAGGGCAGACAACTAAGAGGGGGGTGAATCAGTTGTCACTGAATTTCAAACTTATTCAACTTATTAACCTTATTCTCAAATCTTATCATTAATCATGAAAGTATAAATGAAAAACACATCAAAATCACACATAACACCAATTTTTTTACGTGGAAACCCTATTAGGGGAAAACCGCGATGGAGGTCAATCCACAAGATTATACCCTGTTAAAAGTATAAGGAATTATGAATGGGGAATGCACATGCATTCAAGCACACTGCCTAGAGCTCACTGCTCAAATACAAAATAGGCTTATTGCCCAAAGGAAGACATGTTGTCTTACATAAAGGTTATGATTAAATTCATCAGACTTTGAACTAAGAAAAGTAGCATATACTAATGCCTAGTTACAATTCTGGTTAAGCACATGAATAATCTTCACTCTTCTTCACTCTTCTTCTCTCTTTACTCTGCCTTTAAATGATCTGTACTTTATTCACACATAGGAATCTTACACTTTGCACACACATACCTTTAAATTATAAAACAATCACTCTTATATATCCTCAATAAGAAATTACATCACTATAAGTCAACTCCAAAGAAATAATAAAATGAATATAAACAGTCGGCCCAAATCAATAAGGATTATTCATGTGAATCAACCAAGGTCAGCCACAACATAGTGAAGACTAAAAATAACATCCTCAAACACAAGCCACTTTAATTAATTACTCCTCAAAGATCCACGACACACTTCAACACCTTGTCAGCCAAGAACATGAAAAACATGAACAAGCAAGAGAAAATCTTGGATCATGAGCACAACAATCAATGTGTAAATGCAACATAGATAGAGCACAAACTAGAAACATCCACAAGCATCATCAAACATCAAAGAAGCATCCAAAACAACTAAACTTACTGGAATCGCATGATCTTCATTCAGGAACACAAACTGAAGTAACAAAAAAACTGTCAGAATACAAATCTTCATAACTTGATCAAATCTACACACGGATCTTTGAAACTTGATGTGGATAAACTAGATATACTCAACAAGAAACCCTTTAGTCCACAACCTCTGAAAAACAACGTACTGATCAAACCGACAGAAATAACTTCACTTCACCATTGAAAACTTGTAGCACTTCTTATTACAATTTTCTCAAGATCCTCGACATATGCAACTTATAATGCAACAATGCTAATAGTGTTGACATCAATGACAACCACATATCAGCAACACAACACAACATCCAATAATCTCCCCCTTTGGAATTGATGGCAACACATGATGTGAAAAATACCATCAACACTACTACGCTTACTCCCCCTTAGGTTTTAACTCTTCTTTCCTCAACTCTTCTCCCCACAAAGATTGTTCACATTGCTCTTCTCCCCCTTTGACATCAATGACAAATATTTCTTCTATGCAAGCTTTGAACCACATATCTAAACACCTAAACTTCTGAACATCTGACTACTCCCCCTAAGTAGCAGGCACCACAACATCAATCTAGATCAAAACATGATCATGAAATGTATGGATTGATGCAAATCAATGCATCCTTAGTTCTTATTAGGAGGGGTAATCACCCTTAAATTCCCTCTGAGATACTCAAAAGTATCCTTATGCAATGGCTTGGTAAATATGTCTACAATCTGCTCCTTAGTAGGCACATACTCCAATCTGACTTCCTTTTCACTTACTTTCTCTCTCAAAAAGTGAAACTTGATAGATATATGCTTGGTCTTGGAATGCTTGATTCTTAGAAATGTTAATGGCAGGTTATCACATAATGAAACAATAGGATCATCATACACAACTTTCGATATCAGCCAGCATTTTATTTCATCGATAGGTATTTGAGTAAAATTAGTATAGCATCAATAATATTTTTCTCTGTAGTAGATAAAAGAAATAGCATTTCTTTTCTTAACCATGTCGGCTTCTTTCCCAAAGAAGAGTCTCCTACTAGTAATTTTTCCTATCGTATTTCATCTCTACAATCAAATTAGTAAATGCACTCAAAGTAGATCATCATCTTTAGAATTGCCATAGACCAAAATCCAACTCTACCTTCAAATGTCGAGAATACCTCTTCATACGGCAATTACATGATTTCAGTCAACTTGAAATCTAGCAACAATACATACAACATTAATGATATCAGGCCTAGTTTGAGTCAAATAAAGCATTCCACCAATCATTGATCTAAATATTTTTTTATTTTCCTTCAGAGAATCATTGTTAGTTGTCAACTTGCATCCAGTCACCATGAGTTGCTTTCGTAGCTTCGAATCTTCATACCAAATTTCTTCAACAATTCTTTTCCACATACTTGGTGAGATGCTCATCCTTTATCATGAGTAATTTGCAATCGGAAATTTAATCTCTCAATCATTGACATCTCAAGGCTCGATGCATCTCATTTGGAAAACTTCCTTACTGGCTATCATTTCCTCCAAATATGATTTCTTGAAATCTCTGGTTACTATCAGCAATACCTTTGTTAAATCAAGCTTCACCAAGTACTTATCCAATCTAGCATACCGTGCTCTAGGGGCTGTTTGGGTCCTTCAATTCGTTCTTCAATCTACAATGTCTCCACGGTCCAGTCCATTCCATTCCATTCCTTCCATTCCCCCCCCCCCCCCCCCCCCCCCCCCCCCCCCCCCCCCCCCATTTAGAAGGGCTTTTGTTTATCCATTCCTTTTCTTCTTCCTTTTCAGTTCCTTCCATTCCTGCTGTGGTGGTTTCTTCCATCCACCTTCCATTTTATCCACCTTCCTTTCCATTTCTTTCCCTTCCACCTTGTTCCATTTGAATTTTCTAAGAGACCATTTAGTTCCAATTACATTCTTATCCTTAGGTCTAGGAACAAGAATCCATGTATCATTCTTTTCAATTTGTTGTAGTTCCTCTTTCATTACTTCAACCCAATGTTCATCTTTGCATGATTCATTCACATTGTTAGGCTTGGTCTTTGAAATCAAACAATATTCTTCTGCAATCTTTCTCCTAGTCTAGACACCTTTGTTCTTATCACCAATAATTTGATCTTCTAAATGATTCAACCTTACATACCTCAGAGTCTTCTTAGAATGTTCTTCAACTTCAAGCTCTTCTGATCTCTCTTCTGTCCTTCCACTAGTTTCTCCTTCCCCTTGATCTTCTTGATTCACCGGAATGATTTGGACTTGACTTGAAGTCTGACCTTTGTTTATACTATCATTATGATCATTAGAATCATATCCATAGGTTTTGGTTAGTGTACCAAAGTCTTCATCAACCTTAACATTTGCACTTTCAACCATTTTCTTCAATCTCTTATTGTAACACCGGTAGGCCTTACTTTTAGTAGCATAACCTAGAAAGATTCCTTCACCACTCCTAGCATTAAAATTTTCTATATCTTCATCTCTTTTGATATAACACTTGCTTCCAAAGATCTTGAAATATCTAACAGTAGGTTTTTGACCAGTCCATAGCTCAAAAGGAGTCTTACCAGTATCACCTTTGATTTGTACCCAATTAAGTGTGTACACAACAGTACTCACAACTTCTCTCTAGTAGATATGAGGTACATTTCCTTCCAACATCATGGTTCTAGCAGCATCTAGAACTGTTATGCTCTTCCTTTCCACAACTCCATTTTGTTGAGGGGTTTGCGGTGCAAATAACTATCTCTTTACTCCACGCTCTTCACAAAAAGAATTAAACTCGCCGAAAGTGAATTCACCACCTCTATCTAATCTCAGATGTTTAATCTTCAGACCTGTCTCTATCTCAACCATAGCCTTAAAGATCTTGAACTTTTCTAGAGCTTCAAATTTCTCCCTTAAGAAAGTAGCCCACATCATCCTTGAATAGTCATCAATAAGCAACATGAAGTACCTATATCCTTGTAAACTTCTAGTTCTAGCAGGACCACACAAATCAGTATGCACAAGATCCAACAATCCATTTGAATTTTTTGTTTACTTCAAAATGAAATTCTTGTTTTCTTTCCTAACTAACATTCTTTGCATATGGCATTAGTAGGTTTCATCAGCTTAGGAAGATCTCTCACGGCCTTAGTGGAACTTATCTTGAAAATATTATCAAAGTTAACATGACACATTTTATGATGCCATAACCAGCTTTCATCAATTTGAGCAATCAAACAAATTTTACTAGCAACACTCAAGCGAAAAATATTACCTTTTGTTTTTGTGCCTGATGCAATCACATTTCTAGAATTTCCCAATATTTTGCACTTACCATCCATGAACTGAAGATTGTATCCCTTATCAATCATCTGTCCAACACTTACAAGATTATACTTCAAACTTTCAACATAGAAGACATCATCAGTATTATGCTTACCATCAAGAGAAATGCATCCTCTTCTACGGATCACACCAACTGTATTATCACCAAATCTCACAACACCACCATCATACTTTTCCAAATTCACAAACTTACATTTATCTCTTGTCATATGATGAGAACAACCACTGTCAATTACCCATTCATCTTTCTCTTCAACTTGAGAAACTAGGGATTTCTCCACATTTTTACAACTAGCAGACTCAGTAGACACGGGATTATTTTCCTTGATAGCAATAAACACAAATTCATCTTCACTTGCATTTCCTTTGTTAGATTCATCATCCATCACACCTTCATTAGCAGCATAGTAACACGTCTTTTGGAATTTATGCTTGTTAAATCTTGGCTTGGAAACTCTCTCAGGACACCTTGATGCAAATGACCTATCTTATTGCAAGAGAAAAATTTAATAGGCAACTTTCCTTTATACTTACCTTTTCCTTTGGCTTCTCTTTTCAAAATCAATGCTTTAAGTTCTTCAAGCTCTCTTTCTTCTTCATCGAGCTATCTCATTTCATCCTCATACTTGAATTTCTTTCTAAATGAACTTTCACTTGGATCATATCTCTATATATCCCTTCCAAAAGTAGTGGCCTTGAATACAGATTCAACCTTAGGAAGTGCATCACCAAATTCACTCAACTCAAAAGCAATAAGCTTAGCAATCAACATATCTCTGGTAACATTTGTTATAGTCTAGAGCTCTTCAATAGCACTAGCTTTGACTTTGTAAGAATCAGGCAAGGATCTAAGCACTTTAGCAACAATTTTTGATTCGTCTATCTGTCCACCAGCACATCTGATACCACACACAAGTTCATTCACTCTTTGCATGAAAGTAGTAACATTTTCATCATCACCCATTTTTGACTTTTCATATTTTTGTTTCAAAATTTGTAGCTTAGCAATCTTCACATTAGCATCACCTTCATACAAGGTTTCCAACTTTTTCCAAATATCATAAGCATTCTTTAGATCCATCACATTTTTCATCTCAGTATTAGTCAAAGAACTCAACAACGCCTCCTTAGCCCTGATATTATTCTCAACATCCCTGATCTCAGCATAAGTGGTAGGACTATTCTATGGAATTACATATATATATTTTATAATGTTCTAGTAGGGTTCACCAATGCATCTTAGATGACATTCCATTTGAGCCTTCCATAAAGAATAATTTTTCCCATCAAATCTAGGACTATCCTTCTTATAAATTTCCATCTCGAATCACCTCAAGCTATTAAACTTCTTCCAAGGAACCACAAGCTCTGATACCAATTGTTGGCAACTCAAGGGAAAACAACTGAGAGGGGGGGTGAATTAGTTGTCACCGAATTTCAAACTTATTCAACTTATTAACCTTATTCTCAAATATGATCATTAATCATGAAATCATAAAAGAACAACACATCAAAATCACACATAACACCAATATTTTTATGTGGAAACCCTGTTCGGGGAAAAACCATGGTGGAGGTCAGTCCACAAGATTATACCCTATTAAAATTATAAGGAATTATGAATGGGGAATGCACATGCATTCAGGCACACTTCCTAGAGCTCACTACTCAAATACAAAATAGGCTTACTACCCAAAGGAAGACACACTATCTTATAGAAAGGTTTTGATTAAATCCATCAGACTTTGAACTGAGAAAAGTAGCATCTGCTAATGCCTGGTTATAGTTTTGGTTAAGCACATGAACACTTCTTCACTCTTCTTCACTCTTCTTCTCTCTCTACTCTTCCTTCAAATGATTTGGACTTTATTCGCACATAGGACTCTTACACTCTGCACACACATACCTTCAAATGATAAAACAATCGCTCTTATATACCTACAACAAGAAATTACATCGCTATAAGTCAGCTCCAAAGAAATAATAAAATGAATATAAACAGTCGGCCCAAATCAATAAGGATTATTCATGCAAATCAGCCAAGGTTGGCCACAACATAGTGAAGATCGAAAATAACATCCTCAAACATGAACCACTTCAATTAATTACTCCTTGTCGGCCAAGAACATGAAAAACATAAACACATAAGAGAAAATCTTGGATCATGAGCACAATGATCAATACAGACATGCAACACAGATAGAGCACAAACTAGAAACATCCACAAGCATCATGAAACATCAGAGAAGCATTTGTAGCAACTAAACTTACTAGAATCACATGATCTTCATTCAGGAACACAAATTGAAGTAATAGAAAAAATTGTCAGAATACAAATCTTCATAACTCAATCAAATCTTCACACAGATCTCTGAAACTTGACGTGGATAAAATAGATATACTCAACAAGAAGCTATTTAGTCCAAAACCTCTTAACAACAACGTACTGATCACACTGACAGAAAGAACCTCACTTCAACATTGACAACCTGTAGCACTTCTTATTACAAGTTTCTCAATATCCTCAACATATACAGCTTCTAATGCAACAATGCTAATAGTGTTGACATCAATGACAACCACATATCAGCAACACAACACAACATCCAACAAGAAAAAGATGTAGAAGGTGCCTTTGAATCAGGGGAAGGATATTTGATGAGGATGTTGTTTATGATAGTACTATGACAATCAAAAACTCAAATCTTTGCATTAAACCATGATGCAATCATTTGGCCAAGGCTTTCATCTACATGTGCAATAATATTGCTGAGACAATATTCCTTCTAGTGATCACAGTATAGTCACTTTTGGATAGATCATTTGATAGCAGAAACTTTGTAGATCTGGTACTATTCATTAGTCTTGGACTGGCTGACCATGCATAGTGTTGGTTTAATAGTTGAAAACATAGTTGAAGCACAATGAAAAACTAAGTAGAGCTGATAGAGTAAGAATTCCATAAGATAGTGATAGTTTAATTCTTATGGGTCTCAGAATGGACTGGATGGAATGGAATGGAATGGACCGAACAGCCCGATGGATGACCGACCCTGGGATCGCCGAGCACCTGATCGATGGCCCCAGGACTGAAGGACGAATGGATGGAGGAACGATCAAAGATCCCATGGAAATGGAATGGAATGGAATGGAATGGAATGGATTTGAATGGAATGGAATGGAATGGAATGGACGATTGGCACACAAGGGGAGTTTATCCATTGTCTTTTATCACTGAGCTTAGAGATAATCCATTTTTGTCCAATAAAGTGTAGTGATATGTTATGCCAATATGTTAATGATTTGTGAGGAGACAGTCCTATGTATATTTTTTTACAGTGTTGATTGTCTTGTGAAGACAAGAGTATATGTTAGTAATGCTTTGATGGGTTTGTCTTAAGGATATTTTCTTGCATAGGAGTGACAATGATGAAATGTTTTCCAATGGAGTATGGTGCAGTAATAGTGATTGGTATAATAGGTTACTAAAAGATGGGAGTGATAGCTTGTAGTGTACACATCTCATAGTTGATTTGATCCTATTAACAATACTATTGTTGCAAGGATATTGTGATGTCGTTAGTGCTTTTAATTAAGAGTGTGAGATATCTTAGTGAGAATGGATGAACCTAATGTGGTCTTTTCTTGCCTCATCTCATTTAATTGGGCTTTTCAATTACAATGCTTGTAACCTAGAATTGATTATAATAGTGCCTTATTTGGCGCTTGCTACTTGCACAATAAATGCTTCATGACAGCCCATTTTCCTTGCTCAAGGTCTATGGTATTGTGGATGCTTTGGTTCTTGAGTTTCACACTGAGACAAAGACAGTAAATGTTTCTTCTTGCCTCATGCACAATGATGATAGTAGTATATCATTCTTGAAAGTAGGCAATGGCACTAATTTGCTTCAGTCATAGTATGGTATTTGAATGCAAAGGCAATTATGTTTGACAATGTCCCTTCATGATATCTAACAATGCTCTCCATGCTTGGTTTGCTAAACAATGATAGTGGTATACATGGTTTTTTATTATCTTTAACAAGTCCTTTGATGGTCGTCTAGAATAGTAAGATACATATGCATGCTTCTTTACTAGTGGCCTTGTCATTATTGATGGTTGACAATGGAAAAGTATGCAATGATGACAATGCAATCTTCTTATAACTCTTGATGATAGTGTAACCATATGATAGTATAATCTTCATTTAATTGATGACAGTGTACTTGCTCATACAATTGTTGATGACAGATGCTCAAGTTGCTTGATGACACCTTGTTGACAGTGTGATAGTGTACCTCTTTGATGAATTTTGTTATTGTTCTTGAGACAGTTTGGCTTCTCATCTATTTTTTTTGCTTGATATCTTGATAAATCACAGGGATCTTTGATAGTGTTCAGTGTTGTAGAGGTTCTATGATGTAGACAGTTTATGTTAACAATGATTGCTTGGAAACTCAACCATTTGCTTAAATTTATGACCTTGCTTGGACAGTGGTAGTTACTTGTGGATTGTTGATAGAGTAACAATTTCATAAGATAATGACAGTTTACTTTTGTGTTTTGTATAGACTATGCCTCTATAAAGTGTGTGAATGATAGTAAGACAATGATTTTGATAATAGTGTCCATATAATGACCATCTTGACAATGTTGGCAGTATTTTGATGCCTTGACAGTAATGGATTCAACAAAATATAGTTCTTTGCATTGAGATAGTGATGTATTCTAACAATACTAGTGCTATGAAAATGCTTTGCTTTCAATCTCAATGTGTAGACAAGACCTCTTTTGCAAGGGGAGTGCTAGATTTTCCCACAAAGGTTTTCCCAAAATAAAAATACAACAAAGTGTCAAGGAGTTGCTCATTCAGTATGGTGATTTGGAGTAGATTTAACAGTAATGTGCCTGTGTAATCATAGTAGTCACTTTTGGATCTCATAGTAGAGTACATGGTCTCATAAAGTACATTTGTTACAAATAGATGCAATTTATTGTATGGCACACAAGGGGAGTTTATCCATTGTATTTTATCACTAATCTTAGAGACAATCCATTTTTGTCCAAGAAAGTGTAGTGATATATTATGCCAATATGTCAATGATTTGTGAGGAGACAGTCCTATGTATCTTTTTGTACAGTTTTGATTGTCTTGTGAATACAAGAGTATATGTTAGTAATGCATTGATGGGTTTGTCTTAACGATATTTTCTTGCATAGGAGTGACAATGATGAATTTTTTTCTAGTGGATTATGGTGTAGTAATAGTGACAATGGATGAACCTATTGTGGTCTCTTCTTTACTCATATCATTTAATTGGGATTTTCAATTACAATGCTTGTAACTGTTGGCAACATAAGGGAAGACAACTGAGAGGGGGGTGAATCAGTTTTCCTAGAAATTTAACTTAAAAAAATTATTAACATTATTCTCATATCTTATCAATAACCATGAAAGCATAAATCAAAAACACATCAGAAACACACATAACACCAAGATTTTTTATGTGGAAACCCTGTTAGGGGAAAAACCACTATGGAGGTTAGTCCACAAGATTATACCCTATTAAAAGTATAAAGAAATGTGAATGGGGAATGCACATGCATTTAGGTGCACTGCCTAGAGCTCACTGCTCAATTACAAAAGGAAGACTCACTATCTTATAGAAAGATTTGGATTACATCCAAAAGATTTTGAACTGAGAAAATAGCATCTACTAATGCCTAATTACAGTTCCAATTAAGCACATGAACACTTCTTCACACTTTGCTCACTCTTCTTAACACTTTTCTTCTGCCTTTGAATGATTAGGACATTATTCACACATCTCATACACAAGCACACCTTCAAATGGAATAAACAATCTCTCACATATATCTGCAACAAGAGATTACATCGCTACATGTTGACCTCAACAAAATAATAAAATGAATACAAACTGTCGGCCCAAAACATTAAATAAATTTCAATGCAACTCAACCAAGGTCGGCCATAGCATAGTGAAGACCTAAAATAAAATCTCAAACACGAAAAAACTTCAAATAATTATTCCTCGAAGATCCACAACACACTACAACACCATGTCAGCCAAGAACATGAAAAACATGAAAACGCAAGAGAAACCCTCTAATCACAAGCACAATGATCAATTTGGACATGCAATATAGATAGAGTATGATTTAGAAACATCCAAAAACATCATGAATCACCAAAGAAGCATCCACAACAACTGAACTTACTAGGATCACATCATCTTCATTCAAAAACACCAATTGAAGCAACAAAATGACTGCCAGAACACAATTGTTCATAACTCAATCATATCTTCATGCAGATCTCTAAAACTTAGTGTGGATAAACTAGATATACTTGAAAAGAAACCCTTTAATCCACAACCACTGATCATCAATTTACTAAGCTAACCAACTAAATGGACTTCACTTCACCACTAACAACTTGCAACTTATTTATTACAATTTCCTCAATATCGTTGACATATACAGCTTCTAAGACATTAATGCCAATAGTGTTGACATCAATGACAACCACATATTAACAACACAACCAAAACATCCAACAATCTCCCCCTTTGGCATTGATGGAAACGCATGATGTGAAAAACACCATCAACGTAATTATCTTTATCACTTATTCCCCCTTAGGTTCTGACTCTTTTCTCCTCAATTATTTTACACAACTCTTCTCCTCACATGACTCTTCTCCCTAGATAATTCATAGTTTTCGCATGACTCTTCTCTTCCTTTGACATCAATGACAAAGATCTCTTTTCTCTAAACAAGCTCTTAGCCACATATTTGAACATCTAACTACTCCCCCTGAGTAGTAGCCACCACAACATCAATATGGATCAAGATATGACTATGAAATGCATGGATTGATGCAAGTCAATGCATCTTAGTTCTGATTAGGAGGGGTAATCACCCCTAGCTTCCCTCTAAGATACTCAAAAGTATCCTTAGGAATGGTTTGGTAAAGATATCTGTAATTTGTTCCTTAGTAGGCACATATTCCAATTTGACTTCCTTTTCACTCACCTTCTCTCTCAAAAAGTGAGACTTGATATATATATTCTTGGTCTTTGAATGTAGCACCAGATTCTTAGAAATGTTAATTCCACTTGAATTATCACAGAATATAACAATAGATTCATCATACACAACTTTGATATCTTTCAACATCTTCTTCATCCACAATACTTGAGTACAATTATTCGTAGCAACAATGTATTATGCCTCTATAGTAGATAAAGAAATGGAATTATGCTTCTTACTTAACCATGAAATCAACTTCTTACCCAAGAAAAATGCACCACCACCAGTACTCTTTTTTTCATTCACACCTACTTCCCAATCAACATCAGTAAAAGAACTCCAAGTAAGATCATCATCTTTAGGATACCACAGGCCAAAATCAACTGTCCCCTTCAAGTATCTGAAAATCCTCTTCACAACAGTTACATGAGATTCCTTAGGGCCAGCTTGAAATTTTGCAACAATGCATACAACATTCATGATATCAGGTCTAGTTTGAGTCAAATAAAGCAATCCACCAATCATTGATTTGTATCTAGTTTAATTTTCTTTCTGAGAGTCATCATCTTGTGTCAACTTTCATCCAATCACCATAGGTGTACCAACTGGCTTTGAATCTTCCATACCAGACATCTTTAGCAATTCTTTCACATACTTGGACTGAGATATGAAGATCCCTTTATCTAATTGAGTAATTTGAAATCCCAAAAATAATTTCATCTCTCCAATCATATACATCTCAAACTCATTCTGCATCTCATCAGCAAACTTCATGCACAAAATATCATCTCCTCCAAAAATGATATCATCAACAAAGACTTCAACAATCAAATCTTTATCATGATCAATCTTGAAATATAGATTACTATCAGCAGTACCTTTATTGAATCCAAGCTTCAACAAATACTTGTCCAATCTGGCATACCATGATCTTGGGCTTGCTTAAGTCCATATAATGCTTTCTTCAACTGATAAACCATATCTCCTAGATCAGTCAATTGAAATCCATCAGGTTGCTCAACATACACTTCTTCTTCCAATTTTCCATTTATAAATGTTGACATGACATCCATCTGATAAACCTTGTAGTTCTTGTAAACATCATAATCAAGAAATAGTCTCATAGCTTCAATCCTAGCAACGAGAGAAAAAGTTTCTTCAAAGTCAATTCCTTCCATTTGAGAATATCCTTTACACGCCAATCTCGCTTTGTTTCTAACAACTCCACCTTGCTCATTCATCTTGTTTCTAAAGACACATTTAGTTCCAATTACATTTTTTTCCTTAGGTCTAGGAACAAG
Source organism: Sequoia sempervirens (assembly GCA_007258455.2). Classification (NCBI taxonomy): domain Eukaryota; kingdom Viridiplantae; phylum Streptophyta; class Pinopsida; order Cupressales; family Cupressaceae; genus Sequoia; species Sequoia sempervirens. The sequence continues at coordinate 109 of VDFB02134748.1, read as the reverse complement.
AATCCATGTATTATTCTTCTCAATTTGTTGTAGTTCTTCTTTCATTGCTTCCACCCAATGTTCATCTTTGCATGCTTCAATCACACTATTATGCTCAGTCATTGAAATC
>VDFB02134746.1:0-28794 GCA_007258455.2 Sequoia sempervirens | reverse complement strand
TTTTTTTGTCTTTTTCTATTGACCTTTTGATCTATTTTTGGATTTTGATATGTTTTGAATGTTTTGGATTTTTTGATTTTATGAATGTTGTTGGATTTTTTTTGATTTTCTAATATTTTTGGATTTTTTAGATTTTATGAGTTTTTGGATTTTTGGATTTAGGGAAGACTTCAAGAATATACATGAATATAATCCGATGAGAACATGCCCCCAGTGTGATGCAATAGACTACTCTAATATAGGTAGGAAAAACTAACCTTGAGGATGGGCCGAGTAGTACTAGGAGGGATCATGACATGAACACAAGACCAAGCTATGATATGAATGTGGATGATGTGATGGAAGCATGATGGATGGATGGATGGATGATGCAGAACAAGCCGTGAAGATTCTGGTGGATGAAAAGTTCTTATTTACACAAGGTTCCTATTTGCCAGGTTTTCACCAAGGTACTTGCCTAAAGCGCCATCAAACTGTTTTTCATTAGAGGACGATTTTTCTTTTTACTATTATTAATCCTTTTTTTCTAATTTTTTTGGATTTTTTATGTTTTTTTTTAATTTTTTGGTTGTCACCAAGAATCTTATTTTCTAGGTTTTCATCTGGGTGACCATTTTTTAAGGACATTTTCTCATAATTTTTTATTTTTTGGTTTTATACCTCGAAAGATTAGGAATAAAACTTTTTGAGATGGGAGCTATTCATGGGAAAGTAGGGGTTCCCATTCTGGTGTTGATAACTGATATGCCCCTGACTTATAGCTTGTTGTGATGACAAAGGGTCCTAACCAATTAGGTTCAAAATTTCTCTTGCTATCTAGATTTGAAACATTCTTCTAATTTTCCTTGAGCACAAGTCCCCCAACTTGGAAGGTCCAACTCCTTATCTTCTTGTTATAACTCCCCTTGAGTTGGTTTTGATACACCTACAAATGGTTTAAGGAATCTATACCTCACTCATCCATTAGTTCTATCTCATTTAGTCATGATACCCAATATTCTTCATCTGTGATAAGATTTTGTAATGATATTCTTAGGGATGGGAGCTTGATTTTGATAGGGAGTATGGCTTATAATCCATAGACTAGGGAGAATGTGGTGGCACATGTTGGTGTGTGGATACTTGTTCGATATGCCCATAGAGAAGGACTTAGCTCCAAATGCCAGTCATGACCAGTGTCATTGACCATCTTCTTGAGATTTTTTAGGATTGTGTTATTTGTAGCCTTAGCTTGGTTGTTTCCTTGGGGGTAGTATGGGGTGGAAAAGTGATGTTGGATACTAAACTTCTGGCATAGGTCACGAACATCCTATTTTTAAAAAGGCATCCCATTATCTAAGATAATGGCTTGAGGGACACTGTAGCGACATATTAAGTGGTTTAGGATGAACTTGGATATCTGTTTTCTAGTAATATATGTCATGGGGATGGCTTCCACCCACTTGGTGAAGTACTCAGTGGAAGTAATGATAAATTTATGTCCACTGGATGAGGTGGGGGTGATTTTTCCAATGAGATCGAACCCCCATTGCAAAAAGGGACAAGGTGTGACAATTGGGTGGAGCTCCTGAGCTAGTGCATGGATGAGATCCCCATGCTACTAAAATTGTAGACACCTTCTAACATAGTCATGTGATTCTCTTTCCATTGTAGGCCAATAGTACCATGTCCTTAGCAGTTTCTTGGCCAAGGTCATACCACTCGAATGTGAACCACAAATGTTGTTATGCACCTCAGTTAAGGTGTTCAATGCCTCCTCAACATTTAAGCAATGTAATAGGGTTCCTTCAATGCTTCTATGGTAAAGGGTATCTCCTAGGATGACAAAACAGGATGAATTTTTGACAAAGGCTCTTTTGAGGTTTGGGGTTATGTCGACAGGGAGGATTCTTATTCTTAGGTAAGTGTATATATCATGGTACTAGGGATAATTGGGACCAATGATTTCACACACAAATTTGGACTCTGGTACATTGAATGCAGGCATGAGAATCTACTCTATGAAGAATTCTTGCTTTGGGATATTGTGTGGGATTTCTAGGAGTGATCCAATTGTAGCCATTGCATCTGCCACTCTATTGTTTTCTCTTGGTAGCTACTCAAATGTGATATCAAAGAAGAAATCCTAAGAAATTTTCACCAATTTCTCATAGGGATTCAACTTGTCGTCCTTTGTTTGATACTTATTGTTGACTTGATTGTTTATGAGATGTGAATCCCCATAGACCTTAAGTGCCATTATTTTCCATTGCATTGCTATTCTTAGCCCTATGACAAGAGCTTCATATTCTGCTATGTTATCTGTGCAAGGGAATGATAGCTTGTATGATTTTGGAATGCAATCTCCTTGTGGAGTGATGAAGACAATTCATGCTCTTGATCCATGTTGTGTGTAGGATCCATCAAAGTACATTTTCTAGTGATCTACTACACTTAGGTTGAAGATTGATTCATCAAGGAATTCTAAGAAAAGTGTCTTCTCTGAGTATATTGGTCCCTCTGCTAGCTAATCTAAAATTGCTTGCCCTTTAATGGCCTTACGTTCCACATACTCAATGTCATGCTCTGTCAAGATCATAACCCACTTTGTTGTCTGCCCTGTAAGTGTTTCTTTGGAAAGAAAGTACTTAAGGGGGTCTATCTTTGCAATGAGCTTTATTTTATGGGCTAGCATGTAATGTTTGAACTTTTGTGCTGCAAATACAACTGCTAGAAAAGACTTCTCAATGGAGGTGTAGTTCAACTCATGTCCCACTATAGTTTTTTTGATATAAAAGATGGATCTCTCCTTTCCATTTTCATCATGCTTTGCTAAGAGAGTGCCAAGAGTTACCATTGTTGTTGACATGTATAAGATCAAGGGTTTGCCTAGAATTGGTGGCATGAGGACTGGAAACACGAGTAAATACTCCTTGATTTTTTTGAAGGCTTGATCACACTTCTCATCCCACTTGTATGCTACCCCCTTGTGGAGTAGGTGAGAATAGGGGACAACCTTGTTTGCTAGTAATTCTATGAATCGGTAAATGGACTAGAGTCTTCCTTGTAAACCCCTTAGCCATTTCAATTTCTTTGGTGCCTCCATTTCAAGAATTTCCTTGACCTTGGCAAGATCTATTTCAATCCCTCTCATTGACACGATATACCTGAGGAGCTTCCCTGACTATACTCTAAAGGCACACTTCTTTCGGTTGAGTCTAACTTTATATTCCTCTAACCTATCAAAGATGGAGCCCAATGCTACTATATGATCTCATCTTTTCTTTGATTTGGCTAGTATGTCATCCATGCAATATTCCATAGTTTTTTTAATCATGTCATGAAAGATTAGTGTCATGGCCCTCTAATAGGTTGCTCATGCATTCTTCAACTCAAACATCATATTATAGCAATATGTACCTCATGGGCAAGTAAAGGCCATTTTTTGCTATCATGATTTGGTTGTAGCCTGAGAATTCATCCATCAATGATAGCATCTCATGCCCTATTGTCATATCTATGATCGTATCAATGTTTGGTAGTAGAAAATCATCCTTGGGGCATGCCTTGTTTAGATCTCTGAAGTCCGTGTAGATATAGATGCCCCCAATGAATTTTGAAACAAGTACAAGGTTTGAGACCCACTCTAGATAATCAATCAGCCATATGAACCCTACATCTAGGAGCTTTTGCAATTCTATTTTGACCAACAATGCTATCTGGGGATACATCTTTCTGAGCTTTTGTCTTGCTAGCTTTGCTTTGGGGTATACAACTAGATGACGAACCACGACTTATAGACCAAGCCCAAGCATGTCGACATAGGTCCATGAAAATTTTACTTTCCTTTCTCTTAGGAAAGCAACCAAGAGTTCTTGTTCTTCTATGAGAAGTGACTCTACATAAAATGTTATGTGTGGTAGTTCCTCTATTCCTAGGTTGACTCTAATTCAGGCACCTCCCACTAGGGACTACTCTGCATTTCCTCTCAAATGAATTGAACTAAGAGGAGATTGAATCCTTCATCCTCCTGAGACTCCCAGAGGTTTTACTATCTGAGTACATCCTTCGAATTTTACTATTTTTGTTTTATAGGAGAGTTCCATAGTGTGTGCTTTACCAAGCAAGACCTAGATTATTCCCTTACATTTTCTACTTTTACATCAAGTAGGACTCAATCCTTTCCCCGTATTGTTGATTGTGTGGTTCAGCAACATCAAACCCGGACTTTGTGGATCTCCTATATGGAATATAGTATCCTCTAATCTCATTAATTTCTAGCGAGCACCATATCATTTGAACTTGTCCAAAATTGGTGAACTCCTCATTGACTCCAGTGGAATCGGAAGGAGTTGGGGATATAATAAGTTTATTGCATGGGTTTGATGGTCTAACTCAAAAGACAAGGTACTAATCATGAGCAAGGAGGAATCTTTGAAAAGCATGGGAAAGTTTGTTATGGGATCCTCATCACTACTACATACATCATGAGGCCAGCCGTAAAGTTGTCTAAGGTTAGACTTGTGGATACTAGGGGTAACAAAGCTTTAAAGAAGGCCGAGAAATGCCGAGGGGGAAAGTTTTACCTCAACGGAGGTGCACCCTGGCCAAGTATGGTTTACCTCGAGTGGGGTACAATGCAGCAAGATTTCTACACGCCTTTTGAAACAGAGGTATTTAGAATTCCATTATTGAGTATCTCGAGTTTGTTTCTTATAGCCTATAATGCTAAGCGCACTCATTGTAGGGTCCCTGTGGTTGTTCCTTATATCCATGTAGCACTGCTGAGCCTCTTGGTCTGCAAGGCTGTTTATATGTCTTTCTCATCTACTATTTCCTAACTTAGATCCCCCCAACATATGAATCTAGAAGGGTCTTCTCTAAAGGTTTGGGATGATGTTTCAGCTGGTTGGGGTTTCCCATGAGACCTAGAGGTAACTCTCCTAAGTGATGGTGCTAATTTCTTTCTCATCTCTGTCCTGCCACTTGATTTCCTCTTGACAATGACCTTGATTTTGTATATGTTAGGGATGGTGTTCTCTCTTTGTCTCATGTAAGAGTACATGTAGAGGAAATCCGCCATAGAGGTAGGGCCTCTATCATTCTTGAACTCGGGGATTCTTACAGTATTTTTCTTTTCCTGTGGATTCTGCAGAGTGTGCTGGTCTGACATCATCAAGCAATCAATACTATGACTCCTTTGATTTTGATGTGGGAATTTGATACTTCGGGATGGAATTTGATGCTATGACCTCTATCCTATGACATCCTAAGGGATGCCCCTAAAGAGAATGTTATAAGGTAACCAAGAAGGTCCATCCGCGTGGTTTCCTATAATGGAAGGCCCTGAATAGTAGAGCTGATGTAGCTCCCGGCATAATTTTTCCCCGCACTGTCAAGGCTTTGATTGTGGATTCCTCACTTGCATTTCTTGGGAATGTATCCTATGAGAATAGCCAGATTCTTTATTAGTTTGAGGGAACAGAGCCGCGTGATCCGCACTCGCACAGTCTCACCATCAAGACTTTGAATTTATTTCTCTTTTGAACCAGACCTTTCGGCGCAGTATGCATGATTGTGAGACGGTTGGGCGGGGAAGTCCTAATTGGAGAACATTAGGAGACTTGGGGTGGTGTTATTTTTTACCATAGCATGGAACTAGCCTGCATCAAGATTCACAAAGACAATGGATGAAGCCAATGCTTCCTTTAGGATTTCTCTATGTGTGGGTGATATCTTCAGCAAATCCATGATGGAGATCTGAGTAGGGGTTCTTTTCAACAGGTCTAGTACATTGTAGCTATTAAGAACAGATTTTGGTTTTGAGGTGGATGCTTTAGGTGGCTATGATGGTCCAACAATGGTAACTTTGTTGCCGCATGTGGTGACTCCACAATCAGCTTTGGCTCCTTTGATGCTAACAACAGTGACCATTTCATCAATGGATGTGACAACATGATCATACACATGGTTCACATTGGCATACTCGGTCTTTCCACAATTGTTTCCCTGGTTATGATCCGACATTAGATTTGTGTATATTTTTAGGTCTTGATTTCGGCTGGTTGTTCAACATTTATGATCTTGTCATCAATGAGGTCTTGGATCATAATTTTCAACCTCATACAGCTGGTGGTGGTGTGCCCCTTGATTTTGTGAAAATCACAAAGGTGGTTTTCATTGTACCATGGTCGTTTCATTTGGGGTTCCTGATAATTCTCATAAGTTGGAATTTGATGAGATTTTCATTTATCAATTTCTTCATGACTGATTTAATTGGTTCCCCAAGGGCTGTGTACTTTTTCTTGGGGGAATTTTTGTTTCACGGGGGTGGTCCCCCTTGATTATTTAGGTTGTTGATTTGATTGTTGGGTGGTTGTTGTCATACAAGGTTGGCTTGCGTATTGTTACAATTGTTTTTTGGGGGTTGTTTTGTGGCTGTTTGGAAGAGCCTTGAGCCTGAGCACTAATTGCGACTCCGGCAATTCCTGCACCACCACCATTAGTGAGAGCTTTGAAGTTCCTCACCCATGCAAGTGCTCTCTGCCGGGAATCAAAGTGATGCAGTGATTGTTTTGATTTTCAAGGGAGGGTGTTCTCCATAGCACAGGCCTATCTGAGGCCAGAGCCTGGGATTAGTTGGTCATATGCAGGATAGAGCATTGCACCTTAAGATGGAATGCTGGCTCTCTCAAGATTGTAATGATGTGGTATAAATCACTGTTTTTCCAATATGTTTCCATTTTCTCCCAAGTGAGCCTTGATCACCATTAAGGTGGTATAATAGCTAAAGTTGATTCTTCTATAGCTTATTGGTGAGCTGATGTTCCTCCTAAACCCATAATCCATACCAATAGAATGCAGCCTTTTTGGTGAATATGTCTATAATATTTCTGGAACTTTTGATGCTTTTTTAGGAGGAAGATGAAACCACCTCCATGGTAATCTAAATCCAAACTCAAGGAAGGAAATACTAGGGATACATTTTCATTATATAGACTTCCTATGCAATGTACTTGGAATTCTGATAATCTTTTAGGGTTTACCATCCCATAATATTTGTCGAATTTAGAGATTTCAAACCCCTTAGGGAATGACACCATTGCAAGGCTCCTGTCAAATGGATAGGGACACAAGTTTCTTGGTGTCTTTGTTGTTTTCCTTGATTGGAGATCGAGGACTTGTTGCAAGAGCAATTTTATTTGTGTTGTCACGCCGTCTTGTAGATTAGGAGTGGAGTGAATGTGTTTTGAAGTGGCTGAGGTGTTTGAGTGATGGGTGGAGTGTTGGGTGTGTTGGTGGGTGTTTATTGCAATATTTTTTGTGTGATTAAGGCTTGTTGATATGCCTACATTTGTTGTTGTGCCAACAATGCTTATTTTTGGTCTTGCTATTTTTGTGCCAACAATTCTTATTGTTGGTCTTGTTGCTACTATGCCAACAATGGTTGTTGTTGGTCATGCTATTGTTGTGCCAAAAAAACTTGTTGTTGGGATAGTAATGTTAATTATTGTTGCGCTTGGTACTATTGCAGAGCTTGCTGATATGCTTGTTGTTGGGTTGCTTGCAGTTGTGCTTGGTATTGAGCTTGTGCTTGCACTTGCTAAGCTTGATATTGGGATTGAGCTTGAGCTTGATCTTGTGCCTATTGGGAAGCTTGTGCAACCTATGTGACTTGTGTTTCTTGAGTGACTTGAGCTACTTGCACAACTTGGGTGGTTTGGGAAGCTTGTTGTTGTTGCAAAAAGACTTGAGCTTGAGCAACCCGCTCTGCTCGTTGTGCTTGTTGCGCTTGAAATTTTTGATATGCCTTTTGATAGGCCTGTTGAACTGCTTGCAACATGATGCTATATTGGTTGGCCACATTTGGTCTTGGTGGTGGTGGTGGTGGTAGATTTAGAATGTTGTTTGTTTCTGTGATGAGAGGTACCATCGTATTGATGGTGGGGACTTGTGTGGTAGATGGTGTGATTGATATGCTTGGTCCTTGAGAGACTGCATTTATGGATGGTGTCATGATTGATTGGGTTGCTTGGATGGTTTCCATCTATTGTTGTGATATCAATGGCAAGATCAGAGGATTTAGTGTGTTGTTTTGATTTATGATTGGGGGGTTTCTTTGAATTTGATTGAGTGGTGGTAAAGGAGGTAACTCTAAACTGAGAGGTGGTGCAGATGTTAATGGAAAAGGTGGAAGTGGTGGAAAAATGGGTGGTGTACTCCCTTGAGGAAATGATGATGATGAGGGGTCAAAGATTCCACCTAGTCCAAATAGCCCACCTTCTCCTTGTGAAGCCATAGGGAGGGAGGTTTTTGCATTGAGAGGATATTTCGACATTGTGTGAAAAGATGATGATGGGTCATTGGGGTCTTGAAAGGTAAGCAAAACATATGAGTGTAGAATATTTTGAGGAATGGATTGACCCAAGATGGTGTTTGTGTCCAAATCTTGGTTTTTCACAAGGGGGTGTGTTTGTAGTGCCTCAAGCAATGAGCTCTCCTTGTTGATAGTTGGTTGAGTTGGAGCAATGGATGTTGTGATTTGAGGGATGGTTTGAGTGATGCTTTGAAATGGAGGTGTGGATGATATTGAGGGTGTGGATGAAATTGGGGCCATAATCTCGAGAGGATTCTCCACAAGAGTGCTCACATCATAGTCTGAAGGGAGTTTAGCCCCTTCCTTAGCTAATTCGAGCATGCATTGGGAGGGATTGAGCCTGATCATGGTATTGAAAATTCTATGAGTTTCAGGATTTTAGACCATTTCAATAATTTCATCTTGTGTCATCCTTAAGAAATTGTTAGCGATTTCTTCTACTTGACCTTTCTCTTGAGAATCTTGTGGAAGTGGAGAAAGGTTGAGCATGGGATTGCTAAACCGAACGAGATTTATTTCGAAAGTGGTTTGACTTAGGTCACTCAAAGTTGATGTTTCTTTGTTTGTTTCCATGTTCTTCTTGTGTTGAGATCTAGTTTGAACCATAAAATATGGATCAATTTTCAAAAATGTAAGAGATGAAGCTCTAATTATTTAGATTAATCTAATCTTTAGGTACTAAAAGAAATTCTAAGATACTAAGGATCAAAAGGATGGTGATGAGATGATGAGATATGAATGATTGGTGGATGATTGGATCTCTTAGGAGACCTTGAAGGAGATGCTAAACTTTAGGACTTTGGTTTTCATGTTTGATTTGATTTTGGATTGATTTAATTTGATTTTGATTTCGACTGCATTTGGTTTGGATAATGAACTCATAAACTCTAAGAGGTTAGATGTCCTAGAGTAAATTTGTCCACAAGATGATAATTTGACTAAGTGTGTAAAGAACAATTCATATACACACACCTAATCAAACAAGATGATTTTGATTTGATTCAAAGATTTTCCCAAAGTTTAGCATAAAGGATTGTTTAAAGATTCCAAGCGTTGTTTGTGAGGTGATTTTTATTTTGATGTTTGAAGGATGGATGAAAGTGTTAATTTTGATCCTAAGAGACTTAGAGAGACTTTATTTACTAGAGCAAGGTGTTGAAGAACATGCTAATACTTACTATGTGAGATACTCAAACCTTTGAAAGAGACTTGGATTTTGAAAATAGTAAAATGAATACAAATTTGGATTGTTCCTTGATGCACGTTTGTAAAAGTTGAACATCAATATTTCTCTAAACTTGTAAAGCATAGACAACCTTTTCTTGCAAGATTTTTGACTAAGACCTTTGGACTTTGGTTTTTAGATTTTGATCTTTTGGGAAATCATTTGAAAGAGAACATGTGTGGGGTCCAATTTTTTATTATCTTTGGTTAGTGCATTCTTTTTACCACAAACAATTGTTGATTAGGTTTTCAAACTAGATGCCTAATGTCCCAATTTCTTCTCATCCCACAAAGCCCATTATGTGGAAATCAAGGAAATTAAGGAAAAAGTTCCCTATTGTTGACTTTAGTGAGAAAATTGAGATGTAAATTCAAATGCTTAGAAGCCTCTAAGGATAGGATCCCTAGGGAAAGCAATAGTACTTAAATTTTTTCAAAGGTATTTGCTTCCTAAAGCATTTGAAATTTGATGATCATGTTTGAATGTTTGTTTCCCAATGTTTAAGATCCAAGAAAAGTTTTTTGATTCTAAGAACATGCACAACCCTATGGATAAAAAGGAAATATTTGTTGAATCTCCACTTGGATAAATCTAGCTGCACTTATTCTTGGAAGATGATTAAAAGCTTGACCACACTAGCTCCCCTCTACGAATCTCACTTCTACAGGTCAGCCAAGATTTAGTATCCATGAAACTCCCATGGCATACTTCTCATCTTTAGCAAGAACTGCAAAAATATGAGGCAGCTTTAGAGGTTCGACCTCTTCCACCAACAAATAGATAAGGATTTTGGGCCTCTAAACAAAAGGTTCTAGTATAGGCATTCTATTTGTGGGGGATCATCCATATGGCAAGAGACCATTGTTGCCCTTGTTGAAACAATTCTCATGATATTTGAACTTTCCTCAAGTACCCACACTTATATACCAGGTGGAAGTCACTTGGATTTAGCGTACATTCTTAGTTGGGTCATTCCTTGGGGTGATTACTTTTTCCCACTTGGTAGGCCCTCTAAGGATAAAAAAAAGTGAGAAAGTACATCTGTAGTTCAATCAATCTTTGTTGAGAAATAAAGAGAGAACACATATGATATACCTAACTCACACTTGCAAGATTTTGTTTAATTTAAAAAAATCCAAATTGAAGTATGGAGGCAATCACTTATACAACTGAATATCACAAAAAGTCTTTTGATTCTCAAGATTGTTGTGAGGCATGAGAGAAGTGCATACATCTTTTAGATGATATTACTTTGGATAAGAGATTACAAAACATAAAAGAAAATATTCATTTTAACCCTTCAAAGCAAGAATTGGATTCCTTTTAAGCATCAAAAGGAAATGTGAGATTTTCTTGCTTAATTGTTAATCCTTAAACAAAATCTAGTAAATTTCCTAAGGTTATTTTTAACCCCTTTGTCTTGTTCTTTTTTATCCCAAACAAAAATTAGTGAGTCCTAAAAAGCATGAAGATGAGAAAGTCCTTAGAAAAGGGATTATAATTTCTCCCCAGAGTGTTTACATATAATTGATATAATGAGATGATGATGCCATAGAAGCCTTCATCTTTGTTTCCACTCTTCACTTTTGATCAAGAAAACCTACAAAAATTGGTAAAAACTACTAAAATTGAGGTCAAAAACTAGTTATTAGTTAAAAGCAATCAAAATGAAATAGCACATGTTGAACTTAACTTGAAAAGTGCCTTTTACCCAACTCCAACAACGCAGTCTATAGAGGCGATGTAGTTTGAAGAAGTCAATGGCATTGTATAGTGCCACTGGGGACTGATAGCGGCAGATTGTGGAAAATGAGTGAGTGCAAATGTGGCACTGTATTGAATAGCGACACAATTTGGAGTTTGGATGCCAGTCAACAAAGGGATGACTCCAATTTTGTCGTTTGAAATTCAAATTTCTGGGTGGGAAGAAGCTAGCATTGTGGTTTGGAGTTTGTAAGCGGTTCTAAATGGTGCCGCTAGAATGATAGCGGCATTATTTCTCTATCAGCAGTGATGTTTTCCTATAGGCACAAAAACAATAGAATTTTCATAAAAAAATGTGTTAGAAACTTCAAGTTTTCCCTCCTTCTAGTGCCAAAATGTGAATGGTGATCCTAGACCTACACAAACATAAAGAACAATCATACAATTGATCTATTATGCAAGTTATATCAACATTCCCCATGGAATTAATTTGAAATGAAAATAAACAAGAAATAAGTGAAGAACACAATAAAGAAAGCTATTAAATCCTATCTAATGCAAACAAACTGTCAATCTCATGGGGGAATTGGTGCCATTTTGATGTGGAGAATGTCCCTTTCCCAATCCCTTGTAAGCTTGAATGATGATTTGATGAATATTTGATGCTTCCTAGGTGAAATTCCTACATAACCTAGCTATGAAAATGTGAAAATGGATGAACAATGGATGAGAAAATCCAAAATCTCAAGATAATGTCTTTGCATGAAGTTGTTGATCCAAATGCATAAACTTGTGGATCCAAATGAGCATGGTGATCTTACATGGATTGTGGATGATCAAATACAATAGAGGAAGCCTCTATTTATAACAAATAAGGATGGAGGATTGAAGAATAGGATGAATGTGGGATTAAAGATGGACCAATGACATTGTGCCACTTTTCAGGATGCTAGTGGAAGCAGGTGGAGCACATTTTGATTAATGTGCATGCATTTGAAATTTGAATTTGAAGAAGGGACATGTTGGAGGGAGAAGAAAATGGAGTTAATGTCACTTGGTTCAAGGCAAAGGACATGTAAGAAACTTAAATGTCTTGTTGGATGGACAAGTACTTTTGGGGGGATAATTCAAACTTGGAGAATATTCCCATTTTGATGCCTTTTTTAAATAAATATCTAAGATTTAATAAATCAATTAAAATGATTTTCATGAGAAAGTTGCAAAAGCTAGAGGATTTGATGGATTAAGATTAGAGTTAATCAGGATTTGATTGATAAGAGAGAGATTAGTTGACTTGACCATTTTGACTTAGGCTTTTGGATTAATTTAAATCAAAATGGGAGGAATATGATTTAGATTTAATTAAATAAAGATTTTGATTTATTTAATTGAAGAGGGATGATGTTATATTAAATCAAATAAAGATTAATTTATTTATTTTAATAGAATGACTTTAGAGATTTAATTAAATAAAATTAATTATTTAATTAAAGAGAGACTATAGAAGCTAATTAAATAAAATGATTTATTTTAATTAACAGGAGATGATGACTTAATTAGATAAAATAATGATTTATTTAATTAAGAGATGAAATGTGATGAATTTAATTAAATAAATATTATTTAATTAAATGACTAGAAAATAAGATGATTCAGGACAAAGTGGTGTTAGTAATCAAGATCAAGTGTGTAAGATTGATCGGTACATTTTCCGTGTTTACAAATATAAATAGGGATAAATAAAGCAAGGAGGGTCCAAACAAGTGTGAAAATACAAGGGTATGCATTTTCCTACACTACAATAAGAAAAATAATAATGAAAGGGAACATACATGTATACAATTAAATAGAAGTGTTGAGTTCAACCCTGCATATTTTAACAATAAAAAAGTGAGGATATAATTCTTCATTTCTTTTCACAAAAAATGCAAGGGAAATGATGAATAAATGTATTTTCCTACTAAACTTTAAAACATAAAAATTTATGAGAAATAGAAACAAGGACACAAATTTCTACAAACCATTCATCATCTTCCTTCAAAATTGAACACAAAGCTTCAATTCTTTCCTTGCACATAAAATATGGAGAATAAATGAAGAATCAATTTCAAATCAAATATAAGAATGAAATAACATCCTATGAAGAATTAAAACATACAATGTTTTGTAGAAATGTTCTCATTTCTTCTCAAATGGAGACTAAGTCTTTGGTTGTTACATCCATAATATGTTGTGTATTTGACAAAAAGTCCAAATAAATAGGTGAAATTATTCATCTTTCTTGTATCACCATGTAAATTATAACTCTTTTTTTAATTTTATAAATATTTAGAAAAAAAAAAAAAGTTGAAATGGCCATACATTGTGAATTTTAATAAAATTAACTTTTATATTAAAATGATAAAGCTCAATCAAAAATTGATGTTCAAATGGTTGTTATAGCATTTTATAAAATATTTCACTTGTATGACCTACTAATAATTTCTAAAATATTTTGTCAAACATTTAGCTCATACTAACTATCATTAAACATTCTTGAAACATTTTGTTAACTTTAGCTTACATATTTTCTCAATTTTCATATTTTACTTGCATATTTATTGAAACAATATTTCCAATACTTCATGTGTAAGCTTTAAACTCTATAATATCCATAAATATTTACTAACATAGTCATCACATTTTGATTATAATGTAGATATATAACTTTTAAGTTCCAAATCAAAATGTTCCTAGAATGGTCTTCTCCTTGTTTGACCATATGAATTTATTGCATATTGAATGTTTTTCAATATAAGCACATAACAAGAGTTCATGCAAACATATGTAAAGTCGACATATAATAACTAGTAGGAAAAAGAAAGAATCTATAATTTTGAATTTAAAATCTAAATTTAAGGTCTATCCTATTTGAAGACCAATCTCAAATTGCTTGAAAATAACCTTTAAGATCACAAACGCCCACGCCCGCGTGCACGCACACACACATACACAGAAGATCAATCACAAATAAGTGTGTGTGTGTGTGTGTGTATGTGTGTGTATAAGAGTAATGAATGATGTGTACACTAAACATGTGTGTGTGCACCCACAAATGAAAAGAAGATAGAGTGCAATAAATAAATAGTTTATAAGAATGTGAAAATAAAGAAGACATAAAAAATAGACCATAAACCAAACTTAATACAAAAAATTATCAAATCTAGATATTTAATTATATTAAAATCATTTCATCATAAATAAAACCAAAACTAAATAAAAAATAACACAAATGCACAAAATTCAATATAACACAAATGCACAAAATTCAACCAGCATGATAAATTTGGTTTACATTCAATTTTCCTCAGAGGCGTTCCAATTGTTTTTGGCTTCTTTTTTCAAAGAGGGAGGGTTATTGGTTTGGTTGCTTTTCCTATAAAGGTAGTTGCATTGGCTTCTTCTCCTGATATGGAACATGAGTGAATGAAATGTGTAATTTTTTAATTGGAAATAACAAATATTTTGATGTTGGCATGTTTGTTGTGTTGGTAGTTGCTTTCCAATGCCAACTGCATTGTTTTTTTTTGGTACTCTAGCTGTCTTGTTTGCAGCAAGTTGAACTGTAATAGTTTATTATTTTTTAAAGAAAACATTTTCTTCAGTTAAAAAAGTCTATGCAGAGATCAGAATTGAAGATAAAGACAGCTACAGCAAAATCAAATCTATGAAAACCAGTATTATATATTTGTTTACCAGTCGATCTTCTTCATACTGAACGTGGGATCGTTGGATTATAGCAATAAGAATCCGATGTTCACTGTTGCAGATCCAACTGCACTTCAAACCTACCTCAGTTTGAATTGACTTCTGAATTAGATTTTAAAAAGAAATCTTATTCATTTGAACAAGTGGGAAACAGTGTGCAAAATAATAGTATTATAATTACTTTAAGAGTTTATACTTAGTTTCTCACCATGCACTGGATTTAGATCTACAGGTAAACTGTAAATGGAAATTAGTACTTACGTTCCTAAGAATAAACTGTAATTTTCTATTGTATTTTATTAATTTGAAATTTTTTAGGGTCATATATAATAATAATTGTGTTGGATTTTTTAAGCATAGATGATTGTATACTTGAATTTAGTTAAACTATTTTTTATTTGAATATTTGTGTAATAAATTATAATAATAAATATCTTGTATTTGATTGATAAAGGTGTAGTGCAGCCGTCAAGTCATAACATTGTTAAATTATAATAATAAATATCTTGTATTTTGATTGATCTTGTTAATGTTACATCTTCCACACAATTAGTTAAAAATATCTTGTAGAAATGAATGTGGTGGTGAAAAAGATGTACGCAGGTTAGGTGAGATTGAAGGTATGCAAGCAAGGAGCAATTAAGACCATTCAAGTTTGAGGTAAGCAATTTGCAAGATAACTATCATGTCTTATCTAGTGGCGTACTAATTTTTTCCACACATGATTGATTGTACTATTTTTTTCTGCACATGATTGATTTTGACAAGGATAGTCAAGATGAGCCCAAACGTCTTGCATGGCATAATAAAACATCCAAACCATTGCTGGAGAAATTGAGATGGATACATCTCAAATAGGAAATATTTATAGTTTGCTACTTGTTGAATCTTTTAGTTGTAAGATTCTTTAAATATTTGGCACTAAACTTAGCTCTTCTATTTCTTTGCATAGTGCATCTTAACCTTCCTACCAAAACCCTTCCTATTATTAAAACCTCTCCTACTCCCAAGATTCCTCATATTTCATTCTCTTGTATTATGTCTATCCATTTTTATGTCACAACCAAATCTATTTGGTCATGGAAAAATAAAATTATTAAAAAATTTAACTCTAACCTTTTTTATTAATATCTCATAATTTCTTTAATATGAACTTAGGTTTGACTATGGTATACCAAAAGTAACATTAAATTTTCTTGAACATAGGTAGAATGGTAAGTACTTATACCCTTTCAATTCAATTTGCAACATTGTATGTTTCGCTAAGTCTTAACTCCTATGTCTAGTATTTAGTTTTGAATCTAGTTTTAGCTTAATAAATTTCAAATTCATTTTCAATGATCATTACCATTTTTTATACACTATTTCTCTTGAATAATTATAATACAATAGGCAAGATTCTTTCATTGAACCAAAAGGAATTCAATTGACATAATGAATATGTTAAATCCAAAATATTTGCATTACATCATGTGCATTCAAATATAGTTTTCAATAGAAATATCATGTGACACAATCCTTCCTAGTACACGCATATGAAATTAGCAATAATAATGCCCCACATACTATCCAAACATATGCAATAAATATCAAACATTAAATTAATCATACATGTCAACATATGAATAATATCCTTGTCCTCGATGAATTTTTCAATTTCTATTATTGGTATCCTATGTAAAACAAATGTTATGTCAATTAATAGTATTTTCTCAAGATACATATTCTATCCAAATAAAATATATAAATGTGAAGATAAAATTAAAATTATATAAAAAATCCAATTATATTAGTTAAAGTTTTATGATAATTGATCATGTCGCATTGTCATTCTTGAAGTGAGGAGAGAGAATATCACATGGAGCACTTTTACACTAATCATAAAGTCAATATGTAGCCCCTCTATGCACCACATAAACAAGGTGGAATCCTATTTTTCATGAACTAGCCATAAAAGAGAACTACATAGGAAAAACTACTTGGCAACTAGTAAAATTGACTATCAAAATTGATAGCATGTAAATAATACATTAAAAAAGATTTAGTTTTTTAACAAAAGGCATAGTTCCTATATATATATATATATATATATATATATATATATTCAAGCTTATATCATCCACCATTTTTATCCATCTCCATTACAAATCCACTTACTAAAAACAACCCATTACAAAAAAAGTGGACTAAGTCTCCCACCTAAGACTGTCTACTACATATTTATCTAACAACCCATTACTTAATACTATTTGTATTGACCCTACTGAAGATACTTGACAATGAACACAGAGACTTGTAGAAACCATCAAAATACTTCTACCCATGAACAAATCATTCCTCCATCTGCACTGGGTGATCATTTTCACCCTATTCTTCAACCGGATTACCTTCAATAGCTTGAATATTGCCTACGACACTGTGAACAATATGCATAGCATTAAGATTAAAACCTCTGGCAAATGGCACAACACCTGGTTGATCATGTTCTTCTACAATCTCTTGATCAATGTGGGCGCCCACCGACTAATGAAGACTGTTTTCATCTGCTATCTCCTGAGGAATTAATGGCAGAAATGCAGACTCATGCTCATGTGTAAGTAGTACCATAATGGCTTGAACTTTTTCTTCTAGTTCAACATCAAACTCCCATGCATACCTTCTAAGAGCATTCAACATAAAACTTGAAGTTTTTTGTGATAAAGACTTGTTAATTGCATCAAACAACTTAGGAAATTTTATTCGATGAAGCAAAAAATGTCTAGGGAATAACCCTCCTACATAACCATGGCCCCTCCATAGATTATACTACTAACAAGCTTTGTTGAGGACACCATTTTGCAAATACTCTTCATTAACAACTTTATCAATAATAGATTCCACTAACTTGACATCTTGCAACAAGTTCAACATATTAGAAATGAAGATTGAAAGGATTTGAGATGGGTAAATCAACCTTTTTTCCTTTGGCTCCAAGATTTCAACACCAATTACCCTCTTGATATACTATTTGAAAGTTGCACAATGGGATTTGAATACCAATTGGAGTTATGCATCACTTATTTCTTCTGGTATCGGCAGCTCCCATTCGTTGACATGAATGAAAACTCTATAATTCTATGGGTAAAACTCCATCTGTCTCCTCTTGCACACTACACAAAATCTCTTTCAAACTCTTAGTTTGCCATTGTTGGAGCTCTCCTAATGATACATGCACACTTTGATCACCAATCCCTTCACACAACTAGCAATTATGGTTGTGTAATATTAAGCAACATTCTCTCATATTTCTTACCCATGACACAATAGAATATGCCTTTTAGGAAATGGATTTTCATGACCTTTGCAATCTATGATCTCATACCAAATAATGATTGCATGGTACACCTTGATAAACTGCTATTAGAATTTTGATGAAATTCAAACTTTAACCACATTTAGGTATATGGAGAAGCCACATAAAAAGCTACTAAATTTAGACATGTCTCCCTTTATGTTTGTGAAATCAGCTTGTGGTAAATTGTACAAAATAAAATCTCAGCAAAACCTAGATCACACATGTCGAATTATATAAAAATTTATGTTAGAATTGCCAAGATCTGATTGCAAACCAAAATATTCCTTCCACAGAAGAAGAAAACGAAAAAGCAGAGATTGCATAAAAACATGCAATTTGATATATTCGAAAAGATCAATTAATTACAAGAGATTATTTGCTTTATAAAAGCAAAGATGCCTAAACCTAATCTTATCTTGAGCAAAGATAGCTCGATAAAATAAAAATAAGATCCTAAAACCTAGAGATAAATAATGCCTAGAGAAATAAGCTTATGCAAGTAATTGCATCTATTAGTACACTAACACCCCATAAGTGCAATAGGAGAAATAGAATATTATGCAAAAGAAATATGAGTCCGACAACAAGGCACGATCAAGACTCATGTACAAATACTAAAGAAACCCTCGGTGAGATGAGCTGGCTGCGAAGAATCGCTGGAAGAACTTTCTTATTAGTGGCACAAACGGAACTTGATATAGGCAAGCAAAGGAAATATTCTTACGTATACCTCACGAAGCGGGATGAGGGGTAGCGATTGACTCAAAAGGAATCATGGTCGCGAGGAGATGTACGGAACACTCGAAAACTCCAAACGGGAACAACTCTGGAATCTGTGAGCAACAATAGATGAAAAAGATGAACCCATAATGATGACAAAATCTGGAAGTTGTGTATCTCGATGCCGATGTCAAACTGTGACTGAAACTCTTCCATGGGAAGGAGTACCAAAAATAGACTCTAGAACAATAACCATAAAAAACATGGCCCTCAAACTAAGATGGATCCAATGTGGATCATTAACCATAGGCTCTCAATCTGAAGTGTGAACCGATGAATCTGATATGTGTCAAGCAAGACAAGAATGTGGCTAAAAGAGGGCTGCTTATGCAAAAGATATGAAGAACAAAACAATGTTCGTAAACCTCACCGGTAAAATGCATTAAGAGAATCAATTATTACAATGTGATCCAATCCTTATGAAGGAATCCGTGAAACCCTAAAAAGGGAAACCCTAAATGAAACCTAGTGTGCATAATAATTAATAATTAATTGATAATGTACCTAAAGTTTACAACAAGTAATAAAGAGGAATAAGTGACTTAATTAATTAATCAATGGAGTGTAATTGAGTAAGCATAATAACTATTACTCTAACACTTAATGGAACTTTATATCAGTTCGTTTATTACAATACCCAATGATTGCATAAGGAGATGATGCAAAAAATACAGAAACATGAGTGAAAATGCAAACCTAGAGCATGAAACAAAAAAGAATGCATGCCTAAAAAAGTTACACATTTTCTGGAAATGACCTCAGATCTGCATAGAGGCCGAAACCAGCTTTCCAACGCCGCAAAAATCGTGAAAATCGGATAAGCGAGTCAAGAGATATGCGTCCCAGAGTGAAAAAAGCAACATCTGACTTCCGAGGCAGAAAAAGGTATCAAAAAAGAAAAACCAGAAAATTTCACCAGCACCATTGCGTAGAGCTCGGAAAAAGCTTTCCGACGATATCTCGTTTGCAAAAAAATACCTCCGTATGTGAAAGATATGCCCGATTCCGTGAATGTGCTCCAAAAAAGCCCAATATCCCAGCCACATGAAGCCCTCGGAGATAAAAATTCGGCCCTGAAATTAGCATCTGAGGACCGAGTGCTCTAGAAATTTGAAGTAAAACCATGAACCAAATATAGCCAGAAGCAAAGAGGCTGGGGCGGTCGCGAGGGTATACAGCAGGATTGGCCGAGTGCATGCATGAGACAGGGAGCATGGGGGCTAACAAAATGTAGCGGCCCGGTCGCGAGAAAGGAGAATACAAGGCCAGCGGTATCGTGGTCAGTCTCCATGGAGTGGCCCCGTGGAGTATTATTAGCGGTGGAGGCAAATCTGCCCGGCAGCATAAAATATCGCTGATTTTTGATTTTTGATATTTTTTTACTGAATTTTTAATCGTACCTCGGGAGCAGGTGCTGAAATGCGGCCCCTCGGGTAAAAAAATTTTGCTTCTCCGGTCGACAGTGTCCAAATCGGACATGCTTTATATGAAAATGGGGGTTTTTGGGCGCTCCGAATCCAACGGCAAGGTCCTTTGGGCCCAAAGTGCTCTGAAAATCAGGCGACCCCCAGATCTAACAGATAAATCATCGATCTTACAACCCTCGCAGATCTGGCAATCGGTGATGAAAATGAATAAAACGAAAGCCATTTCTGACTTTTTCCAGCGCTCTGAATCCAACGGAAAAACCCGATCTGATCCAAGACGCTGCATAAATGTACTCAAGGATTGAAACCCTTGAGGGACTCCGAACGAGCTTTGCAACGAAATCCTCCAAAAATGCTGAGAAGGGGCTGCGAATCGAGGCTCTGATACCATGTTAGAATTGCCAAGATCTGATTGCAAACCTGAAAATTACCTTCCACAGAAGAGGAAAATGAAAAAGCAGAGATTGCATAAAAACATGCAATTTGATATATTCGAAAAAGACAATTAATTACAAGAGATTATTTGCTTTATAAAAGCAAAGATGAGAATACCTAATCTTATCTTGAGCAACAAGATAGCTCTAAAGATAAAGATAAGATCCTATAACCTAGGAAATAAATAATGCCTAAGTAAACTTATGCAAGCGTAATTAAATAGTAATTATATAAAAATTTATACTTCTAGGACACCTGTAGCCTACATAAGACACACAAAGTTAGAAAAAAATGGAATAATAGGCTTGCATCATGCTAACAATCCTCTATCTAGGGTCGAGTCTTAATTTTCCTTGAAACCTACACTAAATCCCTCTTAGTACGCCACATCTTGTACCAATTGAAGCCACATGCACATGTCAAATCCTTGATATCACATTTTGCACAATATTCTTTTCGAAGCACCTATAACTCAATATCACACAACATACTCCACACACAATTTCCATTACTACAAAGAGTACCTCTTCAAACAAAACACTTCCAACATTTTTAAAAAATTATGACGTGAGTTGTTAACCCATGTACCTGGCAGATGCTAATTGTACAAACCCAATCTTTGACACATGCTTTTTGATTTTTCATTTCCATTGAGCATTGACATCTGTTAATGTATTAACACCATGATTAACTTTATCAGGATGAGACATCATAAATGATCTGATGAGATCAACACTTGTCATTTATTTTGCCAACACCTCTAGAAATACAAACCTTATTATTATGCATGAACCAACCCCAAAATTTATTGATTTGACGCCAACACTAACTATTAACAAATTTTTCCCTCTAATATGTGTTGATGTTATCAACAAATTGGAATTGATTTGGAAACCCCAAAACTTGCATACCCTAATAGCTTGACACCAATATGATTTTGCAATTACACATCATTATTCCCATTACTTAGCACTTAACTACTAAAACCTTATAATTTAAGCTTACTTTCCTCTTTTGATAATAATTCTTCTAATTTAGGGTGAATCCTAGCCATCACTGCAACATGCATGACTTCTTCATCTACTTGATCACATCCTAAATTAGCCAAGAAATCTGCCACCATATTGTCTTCCCTGTAGGTGTGGAGAATTTGATAATGTCCTAATTTATCAAGCATTGACCATATCTATTTCACTATATACCCCAACTTCCAATTAATAATCTTACGATACTTGCAAGCATTAAGAAATATCATGGAATCTCCTTCTACCTAAATCATGGGTAGTTTGAAGCTGAGAACCAACTTTAGTCCTTACAGTAATGCTTTAACCTCAGCTACATTGTTAGAACTTACTTTCAACTTGAAATACTTAGCACATAACACTATCCCTTTGTAGTCTCTAATAATCACCCCTACTCCAAATGATCCTGGGTTTCCCCTTATTGCTTCATCTATATTCAGTTTAAACATACCTTGTGGAGGGGGCTTCCAAGTTATAACAGCTATGTTTACTTTTTTTCTAGGTTGATGAAGACTCCCTTTAAAAGGAAACAATGGAAGTGGCCAAGATAACATTACCTTTGAATCCCAATCAATGAAAATTGAATCAACTTGTTTTGATTTTTGCACATACGCATTTACTATTTCTGATATAGACCTTTCTAGTAAGAGTAATACATGATCAATATTGAGCTTTTATTTTCTAAAGATTCATCTATTTCTTGCCCACCAAATAGCCCAAAGAACTAAGGATGGAATAATACACCAAATTCTTGCAAAAAAGGAGTTTTTATAAATCTTTGGCCAATTAGAAAATAATTTCCAAATTGTATCAAGGAAAGATGATTGCAAATTCATTTTAGCTACTACAAAAAAATAACATACTTGAGCTACAAGACATAGTAAAAATAAATGATTGATATCTTCAAACTCTTGTTCATAAAGTCCACACATTTAGAAGGCTATGAAATTTTTAATTTTGCAAGCTTATCACTTGATATAATTTTGTTTTTGATAGCTAACCATGAGAAACAACCTGCTTTTGGCAAGACTTTTGAGTTCCAACAGGATTTATATGCTCTTTGTTCAACTGCTTGAGAACCATCTTATGAAATTGCTTTGTAACCCCCTTTCACTATGTAACAACTTGATTTTCCTTTTGACCATATTAACCTATCAGAGGTTGATGAAAAATAAGCAATCCTTTCCTGAAGAATAGAATGAAGCCAACTTTTGTGCACATTATCTATTACCTCATTTGAAAAGTCCTAAATAACTTTTCCCATTAATGCATCCACTTGTTGAACATAATCTTTTACCTTTAGCCCCCAACTTTGAGATAATAATCTTTCCATGCTCTCAAAATTGTGTAAGGTATTAAGGATCGGATATCCATTCCATGAATCCTTCCAAAATAAAGCCTCCTTACCATCATTTACCTCCCATGTTCAATGAGGTAAAATGACTTTTCTGCAGGAAAGTAGAAAATTCCACATTGTTGAACCTTTAGGTGGATTAGACATAGTAAAAATTCTTGATGGACACAAATTGTCCAAATACTTATGTTGCATGAGGCAACACCATTTTAAGCATAGATTTGAGTACATGCACCAAACCATTTTAGCACCTAATGTCAAGTTTCTTTTGACCAAATTATGAAGGCCTACCCCCCCTTTTAACTTCTCCAAACACATGGTTTCTAGAGAGATTAAAGGTATTTTATTTTGTTGTCCAAGTTACTAATCCATAGAAAATTTATTATCAACTTCTAAATTTGAAATATAATGGACTTAGGAGCTTTTAATATTGGCATTTATAATAATTTGGTATTGTAGAAAGCACAATCTTTACTAGCAATATTCTATTTGACAAAGACAACCACCTCCCTTTCCATGACAAAATTCTTGACTTAATAGTAGCTATAACTTTTTTCCAATATGAAATTTTATTCAGCCCTACCAAAAAGGCAATGCCAAGATATTTACAAGGAAGTTGAGCAAGCTTGTTGGAAACCAAGTAACTTCATAATTTTCTTTTTAACCAATGATTTTCATTAAACACATATCCTTTTGACTTTCCCTCATTAATTCTTTGTCTAGAAGCAAAAGTATATTTATCCAGCACTGATTTAATATGCTCTACTTCTGCAACCACAACCTTGCCAAAAAGTAATGTATCATCAACAAACAAAGAATGAGTTTCTAATATGGGTGTATTTGGAATACCAATCCCTTGAATTAATCCTTACTCATGTGCTTTTAGGATTGACCTACTCAAAGCCTCAACTGAGATTATGAATAGAAAAGGAAATAATGGATCACCTTGACAGACACCCTGAGTTAAACCAAAAAAACCAACTGGAGAGCCATTTAGTAACATTGAAAACTTAGCACATGAGAGACAAGACATGATCCACTTACACCATTTTCGAGAAAAGCCAAATCTTTGTAACACCCGATTCAAAAAAGACCAATCTACCCTATCATAAGCTTTCTGCATATCCAATTTTATTATCATAGATGGTAGCTTGCTTTCAACAATGGAATGAAGGATTTCCTACACAACAATGGCACCTTCTACAGTCTCCCTTCCTAGTACAAAACCCCCTTGCTCTTCTAAAATAATTTTAGAAACAAAAGGATGTAATCAGAGATAAATAGCCTTTGTAAAATTTTTATAAATCATGTTACAAAGTGAAATTGGCCTAAAATATGAAAATGTTCTTGGAGAATTTATCTTTGGAATGATGGAAATGTGAGTTAAATTGAATTTCCTTAACATTCCACCTGATTTTATAGACTCCTCTAATGAATTTAGGATATCAAGGCCAATAAAATCCCTAAAATTTTGATAAAAACTTACTATAAATCCATCAACCCCAGGTGCTTTATTAGGTGGAAAAGAGAATACAACTTCGTTAATTTCCTACAGTGTGAAAGGCGCCATTAACTTCTCATTATCTTCATGGGATATTAATGTTGGAATAAATTAAGAAGTTCTTCCCTATCACTTACTAGCTGTGCGGTCACATCCTTGTTAGAAGATAACAAATTGGAAAAAAACTTTATGCCCTCATTTTGTATATCTTCTTCCTTTGTTAAAAAAACTCGTGTAATACTATCATGAATTGAGAACAAGGGATTTTTAGATCTCTTAACTTGTGCTGAAATATGAAAAACTTTGTATTCTGATCCCCTTCCTTTAACCACAACTCCCTCGATTTTTGCCTCCAATACACTTCTTCTCTCAAGAGCAACTCTTTCCAATCCTCTTGCAATTTCCCCTATTCCTCAAATAATACATTATCTAAACCATTGGCAATAATTAAATCATTGACATATAAAACCCTTTTGTATACCACCTCTTTTTGCAAAAAAATATTATTAAACTCTTGATGATTCCAAGTTTTGATGTGTTGTTTCATATGATCCAATTTCTTACTCAATTGATACATTCGAGAACCATTGATGTATGGTACACTTAACCACCATTGTCTTAACATATCACTAAACTGAGGATGCCAAAACCACATAGCTTCAAATTTAAAAGTTTATTTCCAAATTGACTTACTTTTTTTAGGGGACAAAACTAAAGAAATTACAAAATGATCAAAAACTGTAAATAGCAGAGTTTCTGAAGATAAAACATACTTGCTACCCAATTTGGAGAAGATAAAATCTATCTAATCTCTTCACAATTTTTTTTTTTTTTTTCATCCTATTCGTCCATGTGAAACTACCATTTAGAGGAATGATATCAACAAGTGCATGTTCTGTATAAATGCTGAGAAATCTTTCATGTCCTTTTTCGATGGACATATACCACCTTTCTTTTCTGATAAAGAAGTAATTGCATTGAAATCACCTATGAGAATAATTTTGTCTTGCCCCAATACATCCATAGTTTGCTCCAATGTATCCCACAACAAATTTTTACCTACAAAATTGGTTGGTCCATAGAAATTTATCATCCAGAAAGAAAGCTCAAAGTGAGAGACCTTCATTAATTGCCAATTGTTTTCACAAGTAACATTGCTAACACTTATTGAATTAGCATTCCATAATGAAATAAGACCTCCTGAAGCTCCTTGAGATGCCAAATGGAAAGAGTTCCACTTGGACCAACTCTTACTAAAATTAGCAAAAGTCTCATTTGATATTTTTCTTTTCTTGAAGAAGCACAACATCAGTCCCACAAGCATCCAACTGTTGCTTGAATAGTACTCTCTTGTCAGAGGCATTAATTCCTCTTACATTCCAAGACATTATCTTCATAACGTCCTAGGAGAGCAACATGCTCTCCTTGGTCTCTTTTGTTTTACATCACCTCCCAATTTGGTATCCAATGTTGTTTGAATTCTTGCCTCAATTTCCTCTTGCAACTTAGTTGCTAAAGACTTCCTTCCTCTCTTAGTAGGATATTTTTTGAATGTGGAGGAAGATAAGGGAGTTTGAGAAATAGAGAGTGATATAAGTCCATCATTCTCTTCAACTTCCCCCATTACATATGTAATAATATCTTCTAATATCTATTCGCCTATAGAAAGTAGAGCCTCATCTACAAAGCATTCAATCTCCTCATTCGAAGGTATATTAAGAGATTGAGGATGGCTTAGGGCTTATGAAACTTGAGAAAATTTCATAGAATTAGTGCCCTCCTCTCCATGATTATCAAAAACCTTCAACACTTCTTCACTAATACTTGACTCACCAAAAGTCAACATTGTAGTACACTGTTGAACTTGTTGAATACTAACAAACTTAAAATCAGGAATAAAACAATTTGGAGGCGAAGAAAAAAGTCAATTGAAGATAACAAAAGCTTATCCCATCCTAGAGAAAGTGAAACAAAAATAGAGTTATTACTGGCCAAGGAAAGTATAATGGAATTACCCATGGATTGAAGAGTTCCAAAAGATGAAAACTTATCCTCACAAGTCAATTTCAGGGAAGGTGAATCCTCCTTACAACCAATGCCACTTAATGAAGACTACTTGTCTGAATGCTCAATATCACTCCCTAGCAACTGAAAAGTATGACCTCATAATCTACCACCTGATGTGCTATAGAATTGGAAACCCTGCCACTTGAAGAAGAGTGCTTGACTAAACCCTCAATATCACACCCTAACAACTGAAAAGCCTAAACCTTTGAATCTACCACCTGATGAGCTATAGTACTGGAAACCCAATTAAGACATTGAGCCAACCCATGAAGAATGTCCATATCATTATATGTACTGGGTGAAGCAACATCTTGCACAAAAACTTTAGCATATGGAAATACAGCAGTGGGTGGCCAAACAAATGGCATCCCATTGGGGATAAAATCAGTTCCTAATTCCTTTACTACTACCTTTGATAACAGTATATCCTTAGCAAGAGAAGGCATTGCAATAGCTATTGACTCATCAAAAGGAACAAAAGACCCATTGGGAGAGACAACATTTCCACCTTCCATTGTTATCGAAGCATCCAACTAACATTCACTCAAAGGGTGAACATGAAAATGAAAATAATGACAAATTTTGGTTGGATCTTCAAAAACCACCTTTTTCTTCCATAACCCATACACCGATTTAATGTTCACCAAAGACAACATTTGCCTGGAAATATCTATGAGAAGAAATATTCTCACATGAAACAAAGGATTAGAGAAAAATCCAGGTCTTGATGAAGATAAATGCCTAATTTATTACCTAGGGTTTCAATAGTTTGGATCTCTCTATATTCAAGAGGCAAGCCTTGAAGTTGAATCCAACAAGGATTGTATTTAACCACATATAGTGAAGGTGAAAAATTTGGAGTCCATGGTAGAGAAAATAGACCACGACCCTCACAAATCCATGAATTTTTCCTATGAACAACATTTCTAAAATCCTTACTAGAGAAAATAACTACAAAAAACCCTCCCCCTTGTCTAAATAAAAAACTTGATTAGACCCCTGCCAGTTTTGAAAAACCCAACGTTGCAAAAAATGAATATTTGGGATAAAATTCCAAAACTTACAAAAGAGTGCTAGCTCCTCAAGATCCTGAACTTGCGATTGGAGCATGAAATCTTTAAGATAAAAGCTTACTTCATCCTCTTCATCACTATCCTAAAACCTTTGTTGCTTTAGAACCCAGGACTTTTTGTAATGATCTAGAAAATTACCCTTCCCCTTAAAGTGAGGACCATGTGTATTTTGATCCCAACTAGACTTAGCATTACCATTTTCCAAAGAATCTACATGCACACTCTGAATCTTTGGAGAGACTGCTTTAAAACTAAAACCCTTGCGATCTAGACCAACTATATTATTGATACTAATAGAGTTTGGAAAAGTCAGAGGTGAAGGACCATTGTATTTTGAAGAGATATTTGGATGAGGAATATGTATATTATTGGGAAAAGAGGCAAGATTAGAAAATGTAACCTTTGGAATGAAGGGAGCTCTAGCCTTGAGGGGAACAGAGTTGGGGAAATATGTTGGAGAACATAAGTCAACAACCACCTCAAACTAGAGCCTTGGGCAAGAAGAAGGAGAAGACTTCCCATTAGTGGAAGAATCCGACTCACAAATGTCAAATGGCTACTGCTGTCCACGAAGTAACAAATGACTGGAAGGATAGAAACCATTGAAAGCTCCTTGTGACAGAGGAATATGTTGAGGAGCACCATTTAACCCATTCTGAAGCAATTGAAAGAGTAATATGCATGACATTGAAACTCTCGCAATTCACAGAATGATAGATTTTTTCAAAAATCCTATTATGCTTAGAAGGTGTGCTCTACATATTGCAGA
>VDFB02134745.1:0-16395 GCA_007258455.2 Sequoia sempervirens | reverse complement strand
CTCTTGAGTGTTTTGACTAAGACATTATTGTTGCACAACTTGCTAGAAAATATCTTTAGATGAGGTAGCTTGTACTAAGGCATGGCTAGTGGAAGTGGCATTGTAATTCATTGTGGTTCAAATGAAATTGAACCAAATGTTGGCTTTGATGCTTTTTGATGAAGAGAAATATGAAGATTATTAATTATTGATTGTAATTTTCTTTGTGTATTGACATTTGACAAATAACTAAATTATGAATTTATGAGTATTTTCAATTTTGCACATGAGGTATTGAAATTTTTTTTATTGGAAATTATGAGTCACTTTTTAATATTATATAAATTTAAATTTTTTAATACATATATTATATATATGTATATATACATACATATATATACATATGGACACACACACACACATCCAAACCCATAGTCATACCCAAGGAAATTGTTTTTTTTTCTTTTTGTATCGTTGTGCTCAATACCCATACCTATACGGGTACCCACACTTGTGCTAGAACTGGTAACTTAGATAATTAACAACATTTTCCACTTACAAATGCTGCAATTTTCATTAAGGTATAACTGATAGAAGTGTGTGATGGTGACAAAAATAAGAAATATAACCAAGTGTAGAAAATGTTGTTGATTCCTAGGTTGTACAATGCTATAATAGCCTTAAGTAGGCCCAACGACCATCCTAATAGGTGTTGGGATCCTGCAACTGTTAATGTTAGCAGCTTCGGGTGTCACTTCTAGCCACGACTTGAAGAAATAAATTTCATATAGTCTTATCGGCTATTCAATTTATTGAAGCCAATGTTAAGTGAAGAGGCGCTTCACTTGAGAACAAAATAATATTTAATTATCGTTAAATAATTATTGTTGAGCCCGACTTCTTATTCGCCACCCTTGAGGAGTTATGATTTTTCATTTGAGGCTGACTTCATCCTCTTGAAAGGACGCGACCTCTCTCTCCCTCTTGTATATATTAGAGTTGCTTGTAGAAACCCTAGTTTCCCCCTGACATTGATTTTGACTGAAGTTTTATGTTTTTCTGACGTTTTTGGTTTTTTTGCAAATTTTGAGTTTTTTGACAATAAATAAATGGTACGGCTTTTGCAAGAAATTGAAATAAATTCTATAAAAATTAAATAACTCTGAAATTGATTGAATATGGATGCCAGTGTCTTTATTTGATCTTCTCTACAGATTACAAGAATACCCAGATACATGCAATGAATAAAATAATGAATTTTCAATATTTAAAGAACCTGGTATTTGCTGCAACAGAAGTACAGATTGGTACGGCTGAAGTGATAGATGTCCTTTTCCTTCTGATTGATGATTGCAGATGGCTCCAGTGATGAAGGCGTTTCCACTGGTGAAGGTTTGAAGCAGACAAAGTAGGCGTTTCTCTCAAGATGAAGAAACACGCTTCTGAGTGAAGGTACGACCTGACAGAGCAGTACGGCCTGTCAGAAATCAGCCTTAAGAATGTACGGCCTTCTCAAATACTACTATGCAAGTCTCTGTAATAGGGCGCCTTGATGAATAGATACTGTCTGAATGCAAAACACTGTAGAAAACTCGCGGAATGATCGACCTTCCGTTCTGTGGATTTTCCTCAGATGAGAAAACCTCACGCAATAGATCAAGTGGATATTTCACACTCTCGAATTGTTTTCCTACTGAGATGGCTCGTTCCCCAAGGAAGTCGAGTTCAAACCCTAAAGTCTGTGCTCAGATCAATTTGATCAGTTCTCAAAATCCAATAATCACATAATGGCTCAAAACCCAAGGCAAATCCTCTCTTATGCTGAAAAGTGTGATTTCCTTAAGAATAGGGTTTTGATAAAATATTCACATTTTAATATTTTAATATTTCAATAGTCTCCTGCTGAATATTTTAATATAAATCAAATGTCAAACTGGCCCCCTTTAATGATGGCGCACCCCTCAAGGCAAATCACTTGAGTTATAATATAACATTATAACTTTATATTATAAATCATTAAATAATTAATATTTAATCAATACAATTAAATATTAATATTTTCCTCATTACTCATCTGATTACTGATCCGTCTGATGCTGACGAACTCTGAAGTGATTCCGGATGCCGCCAAAGCCATACCGCTAAAAATAGCGGTGGGTCCCACATCACCGCCAGAACTCAGGCTAAAATAGTACTCAAGCAAAAAGCCTCCGGATTGGAGCCGTAACGAAAGACCACCGATCACCGCTAACTGAAGCTGAGCCAAGCTCCGAAGTGACCCTCTATCCAATCAATCAGCCTACGAGGGTCGTGTGATAGGCCAATCCTGCCCTCTGAGAGATGTCACTGAGAAGGGGACATGACATTGCTCATTTGGAGAGATACATTTTTTTTTATACATTCATTCCGCATTCTTCCACAGTTCGAGTTCACTCAAGTGCGAATCATTCAAGTGTAGATCGAAGTCTCAAGGAGGCTGAATTATTGTCTTCTTGAAGGGTGATATTATCATCAAGATATTGCATTGAGTTGGTGCTATTGTTTGGCCTTGTAATTGGCCTCTTTGTAAGAACATTGTTGATTCATATTGAATATATAAGTGATATATTGTTGCTGGGTTTTTCTCCCTCAAGTGGAGGGTTTTCCCAGGGTATATTGTGTCTATTTGTTTGAACTTGCTCTATATCTGCTTATTTAGTTTCTGATCCTAAAACTAACATGGTATCATAGCAAGTTTAAGCAAGATCGTGATCAGATTTCTATAAGTAGCATTATCTTCCACTCTTGTTCTCATCTTCTTACATCTATCTTTCTTCGAAAATGGTGAACGGGCTCAAGGTTAAAGATAGACTTGAAGGTGCTTCCAATTTCACCTCTTGGAAGTTTAGAGTGTTGCTTGCATTGGAAGAGAATGAGATTGCTGAGTTCGTGGAGAGCGAAGTTCCCGAGCCTTCCGATGAGAATGATGTAAAGAACCGGACCAAATTTTTTCCGATTTTTTAATGCAATTACAACAACATACAGAAGGCACCCGTTAGGGTTAGATAAATCAACCAACAGTTACAATATAACTCTTTGCCAAGAATGCGCACTCAATCTCAACAAGAGAGAGGCTGTCATATGGCAAGAGGATCGTCAGTACAATAAATCAGAACTGCAACTGAAAGTAACTCAACACCAAGTATGTGCTACCCAAACCAGAATGGAATGAGGCGACCATTTGGTGGAGATTCAAAGAAATACAAATGCAACTTCGAATAAACTCAACACCCAGAATGTGCTTTCAAACCCAGAGTGGGAATGGAGCTACCATAGGGCGGAGATGAAAGATATTACAATGCAATTCAACTGTAGATAGGCGGCAAGCCAGCCTCTTCCACTTATTCAGTGGGCAGTTACAAATATGAGATTAGCAAGAATAAGAAAGATGCTGACAGTACTACTGTTCAGCTTACAATATCAGAGATTTATCTGTTAAGCACAAGATAAGAGTGTTCCCAATGCTGCAACAAAGTACAATGCTTTCCTTAATACTCTCAATGTCTCTCCTTTCAAAACCTAACTCAAATGATAGATTCTATGCAAGCTGTTATGACAGAACCAAGACTGAAAATGATAACCAGCAGTACAGTAACTCAATGAAATGCACACAACTCACTCAAAACTGACCCAAATGACTTCAAATCTGATGCAATAGACCCTCAAGAAGATGGCGCCTAGCTTAGTTATGAGAAAGGACAGCTAAAAGTGGCTATTAATTAATGGCACGGATCCCAAAGCACTCCAGAAAGGGCGCCCTACAAGGAATGACGAATTTGCTTTATAAAATCATAAACTTCGTATTAAAATCTGCAAATATTCATGAAGGGTCTCTTCCAACAGAGAAAACCAATGAGACAATACCCAGAACAACTCTTTTTGTATTTTTTGATTTATGAGTGAAACTATAGATTCAGCCCTGTTATCAGCAACTCCAGAAAATGACATAAAATGCAATAAACTGAACTACATAAGTAAACCCAAACTACAAATGCAAACCTCACTACAAAATGTCACTCAAACAAGCAAACCTCTCCACTAGGTGCTATCTCTCAAGCACGAAGTCGAGCCAAGGCTAGGAGGCATTCATTCCTCGAAGCAATCCAGCAACCATTTCGGCAGCATAACAATACTCAAGATATCAGATGTTGAAAATGAAGACCAAGACCTCCTTTTATAAACTTGTGATGACTTTCCAGAAGCTTCTAGAAACCCTAACTTTCAAATTTGAACTGTCTTCTTTTCCCTCCAATATGGGCGCCCCCTTTCTCAAGGTTTAATTTAACTTTATTTTAAAATCTTTTCCTTCATAAAAAGGCGTCCTTTTCTCCAAGTAATATTTTGAACTTTAAAATATAATAATTCACCTCAATGAGGCGTCCACCCATAAAGCCCACCTTTTAAAACAACTTAAAGTTCAATCACTAGGCTAAGGGGGGGTCAACAGTAAAATATAACATTAAAATATGACTTTATTTAAATAATCTGAACTTATCTCTCCAAATGTGCCCCAAAGCCAAAATGAACAAGCCAACTGAACTGACTGAAGAAGAAAGCCAACTAATCAGGAGCCAACATGTCAACTGCCAAAAATAGAATTTACTAAAAATAGTAAATTCTTGAAAGTGCTCAGAAAGCCGAACCGAAACCACCAATGCGAAGCTCTCAGAAAACCCAGAAGGAATCCGCAATCCAAGTTCAACATTTCCAAGTGCAAGCTCCGCAAAAAGACGAAAATGTCCTCCAAGAAGTTTGGAAACCCTGATTCGAGCTTCTGCTTAGCCTACGAGTTTCCAGAAATAGGCTAAATCCAAATGAAGAGCGTAGGGCTAAATTGGGGACATTACAAATGAGAAGTCACAATGGAAGAAGAATGGTACAAAGTCGAAGAAGATTTTGGTTGATTCTGTGAAGGACCACCTTGTGCTAATTATCTCCAAGTTAAAGACAGCAAGAGAAATGTTCAAGACTTTGGAGGGATTATATGAGATTAATAATACAAGCAGAGCTCTTGCATTGAAGCAACAACTTCATCATATCAAGATGGCAAAAGGAGAGTCTGTCATCTCATTCTTCATGAAGATCACTGATTTGAGAGATTAGCTTTGTGCCATTGGTCATATGGTTGGTGGTAAGGATTTGGTCATGTTGGCTCTTAATGGTCTTCCTCATTCTTGGGAGCCATTTATCCAAGGTATCAGTGGGAGATCAAAGTTACCTAAGTTTGATCGCTTGAGGGCATATTGCATTCAAGAGGAATCAAGATTAGCAGCACGAGGCAATGGGCAAAGCTCTACCAATGAAGACATTCATGTACTTTGGGCTCAATCTTCGAAGAAGAAAGGAAGAGAAGGGAAGAAAGGCAACTTCAAGAGGAACAGAGACAAAAGATCAGATGGTGCTCCTGCATCTAAGAAGAAGAAAGATCTCTCCCATATACAATGCTTCAGCTATGACAAGTTTGGTCACTATGCAAAAGATTGTCCAACTAGACCTAAACAACATGCTTCAATTGCAGATGTGGGTCAGATCTCTCCTCAAAAGGATTCAAGTGGATTCCTATTCTATTATGCCTTATCAAGCAATGTTCCAATGGATAGCAAAACTTGGTTGATTGATAGTGGTGCCTCTCGTCACATCACTGGATTTAGAGAACATCTTTCAGATTTGGTGGAGAGAGATACAAGTGTTCAAGTCATAATTGGAGATGATGCATGTTATTCTGTGAAAGGCATTGGAACCTCATCTCTTCACTTACATTTTGGCATCTCTCTTTAGTTGAGCGATGTGTTATTTGTACCAGGCATCAAGTGGAACCTTGTCTCTATCTTAGCCTTAGAGCATAAGGGATATCAAGTTGCATTCTCTGAAGGTAAAGTTCTTGCATGGCCAAAGAACTCTAGCATCAAGAGTGCTCGAGTGATTGGTGTTCGGCAAGAAAGTCTCTATAGACTTTCCACTCGTCCAATATAGGCTTTGTTACATGATTCAACAAGTTCATGTGAGCTTTGGCATGGAAGACTTGCTCACCTTCACTTTAGAGCACTTCCAACCATGGAGAAGATGGTCACAGGCCTTCCTAAACTAAGCCAGGATCATGAAGGTACTTGTCAAGGATGCACATTGGGTAAGAATACTAAAGGTCCTTTTCATAGTAGTGAAAGTAGATCTAAATGTATTCTAGATCTTATTCATTTTGATTTGTGTGGTCCAATGTCTGTTGCCTCTTTGAGTGGTTTTTTGTATTATATAATTTTCATTGATGACTACTCTAGAAAGACTTGGATTTATTTCTTAAAGACTAAAGAATCTGAGGAGATACTTGAGAAATTCAAGGAATTTAAGGCTCTAGTAGAGAACTTGTCCAGGAAGAGGATCAAACTTCTGAGATTTGACAACGAAGGAGAATACATCTCTGGAAGCTTCCGTAACTTTTGTATTCAGGCAAGGATTAAGAGGGAGTTTTGTGTCCCTTACAATGCACAACAAAATGGTGTTGTATAAAGGAAAAATAGATCCATTGTAGAAGAAGCTAAAGCCATGATTCATGATCAAGATTTGCAAATCTTCCTTTGGGTTGAAGCATCTAGAATAGTTGTGTATGTTCAGAATCAGAGCCCTCATCGTATTTTGGAGAACATGACTCCGGAAGAAGCTTTCACTGGTGTGAAGCTTGAAGTCAGTCATTTGAGAATCTTTGGTTGTCTTGTGTACATTCATGTGCCTAAAGATAAAAGGACAAAATTGGAACCATGTGACAAGAAAGGAATATTTGTGGGCTACAGTGAGTCTTCAAAAGCCTACAAAATTTACATTCCAGGTCAAAAACTGATAGAGATCAGTAGGGATGTTACATTTGAAGAGGATGTTGCATTCAAGAGATCTAAAGGCTCTCACATGGAGATAGATAATGAAGACCAAGAGTCTCCTCAGGACATGAAAGTTGACTATACACCTAAGATTCAGAGGGAGTCTACTGAAACTGAAGAAGATGGTGATCTAGTTGAGCCTTTGGAACCAACTTATGGGCCTAGAGACATTGTTATTGGTCGAAAGAGACCTCTTTGGGCTCGGCAAACAATGCAGGAGGCAGAAAAGTTTGCAGCTCCTAGAGGAACATTCAGAGAAAGCAAAAGACAACAAAAGTTTCCAAGCTATGTTGCATTGATGAGTCAAATTATTGAATCTGAGCCTTCCAATGTTGAGGAAGCTTCAAGTTAGCAAGTATGGAGAGATGCTATGGCTGAAGAATATTAATCTATCCTCAAGAACGATGTTTGGGACATTGTACCTAGACCTGAAGGGAAATCTGTTGTATCTTCTAAGTGGCTTTTCAAGATCAAGCATGTGGTTGATGGAAGCATTGAGAAGTACAAGGCTAGATTTGTGGCTAGAGGATTCTCTCAGAAAGAGGGAATAGACTATGAGGAAACCTTTGCTCCAGTTGCTCGTTATACCTCCATTAGGACTCTCATTGCTATTGCAACAGCTAAAGGATGGAAGTTACATCAGATGGACGTGAAGACAACATTTCTAAATGGTGTAATTGAAGAAGAGATATACACTGAGCAACCTAATGGATTTGAGGTTCATGGGAAGGAGTCTCATGTTTGTAGATTGAAGAAGGCTTTGTATGGCCTTAAGCAGGCTCCTCGTGCTTGGTATGAGAGAATTGATAGATACCTGATGAGCTTGGGCTTCTCCAAGAATGATGCTGATTCAAATCTGTATTTCAAAGTAATTGATGGCGAAGCATTGATCTTGGTTCTTTATGTTGATGATTTATTTCTTACTGGAGAAGATCACCTCATTATCAAATGCAAGGAGTTAGCTTCTAAATTTGAAATGAAGGATCTTGGATACATGCACTACTTCCTTGGTTTAGAAGTATGGCAGAGGCCTAATGAGATCATTTTGAGTCAAGGGAAGTACACAATAAACATCTTTAAGAGATTTGGTATGATGGATTGCAAATCCATGTCTACACCGATGGAGACCAACTTGCAGAAACTAAAAGAGTCTGCAGCTAGTTTAGATCTGGTGGATCCTACTATGTACAGGCAGTTGATTGGATCGTTGATGTATCTAGTCAATACTAGACGAAATATTTGCTATGCAGTGAGTGCTCTTAGTCAGTTCATGTGTAAACCAAAGCAAATACATCTAGTTGTAGCAAAGCATATCCTGAGATACTTACATGGCACAGTTGGGTATGGCTTGAGATATTCTTCCAGTGTGGACCTAAAGCTGCAAGGATATTCTGATTCTGATTGGGCAGGGTGTGTAGCTAATCGAAAGAGCACCTCTGGATGTTGCTTCAGTTTGGGGTCTGCGATGATTTCCTGGTGTAGCAGGAAGCAGTCTTCAGTGGCACTAAACACCGTAGAGGCCGAGTATATTGCAACTTGTGTGGTAGCTCGAGAAGTAGTGTGGCTTCGAAAGCTCCTTGCAGGATTGTTTGGACAATCATTGGAGCTAGCTGTCATTCATTGTGATAATCAAAGCTGTGTGAGGCTTTCTGTCAACCCAGTGTTTCATGACAAAACTAAACATGTTGAGATCAAATACCACTATATCAGAGATATGGTATTGAGGAAAGCTATCCAGTTGAAGCACATTAACACTGATGAGTAGACGGTTGATATTCTCACCAAGCATCTCTCCAGAGTAAAGTTTGTGTACTTTCGAGACAAGCTTGGAATTGTGGAGAATGAAGCCCTAGCTGAGAGGGAGACTCAGCTTCAGTGATCTGTGATTTGCTTTAGTGCATTTTTCTCTGTGAGAGAAATTTGAGGTGAAAGCCCTTGTTTCCACCCTCTGGGAGTAGCCATGATGGATGTCATGTTGAGTGACTTCATGAAAACATCACGTTGAGAGACTCTGTGATCATTTTCTTGTACTTGTGTTTATTCACCCTCTGGGAGTAGCCATGGTGGACGTCATGATGAAATGACGACATCACGTTGAGTGATTCTGTGATGGGAACTTGTGCACATATACTTTGCCATACATGGGAGTAGCCATGATGGTTGATATCACGTTGAGTGACTCCATGATGAGCTCTTTCCACATATGGGTGTAGCCATTGTGGGTGTCGTGTTGAGAGACTCCATGACATTGGTTAGCTGGAAGTATTCCTCCCTACCTGAGAGGGAGTGTTAATGTTAGCAGCTTCGGGGCATCACTTCCAGCCATGACTTGAAGAAATAAATTTCATATAGCCTTATTGGCTATTCAATTTATTGAAGCCAATGTTAAGTGAAGAGGCGCTTCACTTGAGAACAAAATAATATTTAATTATTGTTAAATAATTATTGTTGAGGCCGACTTCTTATTCGCCACCCTTGAGGAGTTATGATTTTTCATTTGAGGCCAACTTCATCCTTTTGAAAGGACGCGACCTCTCTCTCCCTCTTGTATATATTAGAGTTGCTCATTTGGAGAGATACATTTTTTTTTATACATTCATTCCGCATTCTTCCACAGTTCAAGTTCACTCAAGTGTGAATCATTCAAGTGCAGATCGAAGTCTCAAGGAGGCCAAATTATTGTCTTCTTGAAGGGCGATATTATCCTCAAGATATTGCATTGAGTTGGTGCTATTGTTTAGCCTTGTAATCTGCCTCTTTGTAAGAACATTGTTGATTCATATTCAATATATAAGTGATATATTGTTGCTGGGTTTTTCTCCCTCAAGTGGAGGGTTTTCCTAGGGTATATGCTGTGTCTATTTGTTTGAATTTTCTCTATATCTGCTTATTTAGTTTATGATCCTAAAACTAACAGCAACAAGGAGCAACTATCATAAATACAGGTGTGCAACAACAATTTCTACCGTATATAGGAACATGTAAATTTTTTATATCAGAAAATAACCCTTAATTGCTCCATGAATAGCAGCAAGATTGACTAAAATCCTCATATATCAATAGATCTAACCTTTAGACAACAACAATAATAATTCTTGGCGGTTGAAGAATGATATATTGCGATGGAGTAAACTAGGCACAGCAGTACAATGCTTTAGAAGCCCTTTAAAAACGATAGCAAGATGGTCTAAAAATGTTTCACAATAGCTACTAGAAAAATATTGGTTTGATTAACTTGCAAAGATGCATTGATCCAAACTGAAATTTTCAATAAATCACAATAATCAGCAGAGTGTATTGTAGCAGCACTATAGTGACACTATAATAGTAGTTGATAAGGTTAGCAGTGATCAAGGTGTGAATAAATCACACTTCCACTAACAAATCTTCTAAATGCTCAATCGACAATTGGAAATACTTCAATCTTTTCAGCCCAAATGTGATCCTTCAATGAAATCATTTGACATGGATAAGAGGGTTTTCATCCTCTTATACAACAATGGAGACCAAGAGAGTTTTTGTCCTCCTAATCTGCACACACAAAGTTAACTTCAAGTTTTTGTTCTTTGCAAATTACTAATAAATTTCAAAAAATAGTTTACTAAAAATTGATTTCATATATAAAAGTTATTCCATAAATTAGGGTTTGAAAAAAAGTTCTCAAGAAATCTCCTTTTTCACCAAAAATCTGAAAAGAAAATAATTTAGAAAGGTAGATTTAAAATTTTAATCAATTTGTAAAAAATAGAATGTGATTTCTTCACTAAGATTGCAAGATATGATTTTTTTTTCAAAAGTTGCATGTGAAAATTTATGAAAAATCAGCGTCGTAGTGTCAACTTCAAGTTGTCATATCTCTCTTGATACTAATTAAAATATGAGATGTCCCACCCCAAATGGGAAATCTACTAACTGTTTTTTGCCTTTCAAATTGCTTTTTCTGATTTTTTGGTTTTTTTTGTTTTTTTTGAGTTTTGATGATATGTTGCCAGGAAATATAAAAGAAATGCATATACAAATGCAAGCAAGATAAACACTGAAGCAATTGCAATAAGAACTCAACCAGATTTATTATTTCATTTGCAAATACAATGTAATCATACTCGTGAGCCAAAGTCAACAATCTTCAATTCTGCTAAAATGTGATCTGCAACCAGAAACCCTTGAATTTGGATGCCTAGTACAGAATAATGGATTTCTCCACCTTTGCCTAATTGCAGATTGATACCAATGGTTATGCCACCCTCAATGAAGATGAATACACACAAATCCCTTAGGCGTTTCAGCGTAGAGACCGAACACCCAACTATGATGACTTGTACGGCCTCTAGAAGCAATACGGCCAGGTCTAGAAAGAGTACGGCCTGCTGAATGGTGGTGCAACAGCAACAATATTGATTGGCTATGAACTCCTTCAATGTATTTCTGATCTGCTATCAGACCCTTGAAAAACTCTTGAGTTTTCACTCCAAATAAGCACAATGTGACTTCAGAAGCAAAGCCCCCTGAAACAACAACCCTTGGATGCTATCTCACACCTGTAGGTTGCTCGAATAAGAGAGAATAGGCAATCTCCATGATCAGTTGCAGCTGCAAAGCTCTTGTTCCTTCACACAAGCAAAAGCTTCTTGAAAATGATAAAGTGTAGAATGAAAATAATGCTTTTTCCCAAAGCCTTTTATATGACTCCCAAGTGGCATAATTTTCTACGAGGCTTTTAATCATTAAATATATTTATTTCATTTGCTTTTGTTGCCACTTTATAATATCACTCAAGTGGGCGCCCATATCAAGTATTTTCATAATTTGACTTTATGTCATTGAATTACCTTATATCATAAAGTCAATTGATCATTAATGATATCCCCTATAATATTATTTAATATTCACCTTTATAATTAACTATTATTAAAGTATTACTTTAATAATAATTAAAACATCACAACTCCATTAATAAACATTTATTAATTTTGACACCTCCAGGAGGTAGCCCACCGATTACTCTACTCACTAGGATGCCTTACTATAAATAGTAAGGCTGGTCCCTATCACCCAACTGACTTACTATAAATAGTAAATGTATAAAAACGAAGCCAAAAGACCCTAAATAACATAGCCTCTGAATATGCCAAGGGACTGAAGAGATAAACATTGCAAATTGCCATCCGAAGAGCAAGATAACTCCAACATTGGGCCCTCTGATCACCATTATTAGCCTACGAGAACCTAATGATAGGCAAATCCTCCAAACTCTGGTGCTCGCTAAAAAAGGGACATTACAAAATCTTTAATGTAATTACTTGTCAGAAAGCTTGCAAAGTCCTCTTTCCAATGAATCCAAAATTCCCCTTTTCAAAGATTTGTTTGAGGCATACAACTCTTTGCCATATATTTGGCTCTAAATGGTAAAAAATAACAAAATAACGTATCTACAACTTGCAAAACCAAGGTTAGAAAAGGGACAAGATTCCACTTGGCATGCCAAAATGTATATGCCTAATTAGACCATAATACAAAGAGATTAAAGCAATATTAAACTCTTTGTTTTAAATCAAACCATACCTCCAATGAGTTAAAGAGAGTTTCAAAGAAAACAAATACTTAATACACTTACCAATATAAACCCTGTTGGAAATTGTTCTCACTGATGTCAAAGGTGATGCCAAAAGAAAAATAGATTTATACTTAACGACCTATGGTTCTAAGTTTGGCGCTCATCTTGTGAAGAGTTTCCACATAAAATCTTGTGTCTCTTATTTGTGTG
Source organism: Sequoia sempervirens (assembly GCA_007258455.2). NCBI lineage: Eukaryota > Viridiplantae > Streptophyta > Pinopsida > Cupressales > Cupressaceae > Sequoia > Sequoia sempervirens. The sequence goes on along the minus strand of VDFB02134745.1, from coordinate 3,744 downwards.
GATGTTGTTTGATTGTCACATTGTGATTACTAAAGTATAATAAGTAAAAGATTGTCTTATACTGATTCACCCCCCCCTCTCAATATAAGTGTGTGTGTTTCTTAAATTGGTATAAGAGGGGGTTCCTTTTAGAAATAGCCTAATCACTTGAAGGTAGATCTTGAAAACACACATGGCCGGTCAAGAAGTAAATGGGTTCTCCTCAAACAAGGCACCATTGTTTGATGGAATAAATTAAGCCTTTTGGAGCATACGGATGGAAACTTATTTGTGCTCTAGAGTTTGATATTTCACAATTTGTTGAAAATGGTTATACTGCCCCTACAACCCCACCAACAGATCAAGCCGGAAAGAGGGCGAGCAAATATAATACCAAAGCCAAAAATGCGATTTTGTGTGGATTATCCGAATCAGAGCCTGTGAAAGTTATGCATTGCAAATCAATTAAGGACGTGTGGGATAAGTTGAAGAATATCTATGAAAGAGATGACAAAGTTAAGAAAACCAAGCTTCAAACACATAGGAGAAAATTTGAAAGCTTGAAAATGAAGGATGAAGAAGATATTGCAACTTATCTCCTCCACGTGGATGAGATTGTAAATACCATTAAAGGTCTTGGGGAAAAGATGGAAGAATCCATAATTGTGCAAAAGGTTTTAAGATTTCTCCCCATGAGATTTGATGCGAATATTTCCGCCATCGAGGAAATGAAGGATCTAAACAATTTGAAGATGGACGAGTTGCATGGGATCCTCACGACATACAAAATGAGGATGGAGAGGGAGAAGCCATCAAAACAGGAAGTTGCTTTCAAAGCATCTAAGAAGATAAAGAATAAAGAATACAAATCAAGTGAAAGTTCAAGTGATGAAGAAGCTCACTTTGTGAGGAAGCTCGAGAAGGGATCCAACAAACACAAAGGTAAGTATACTCTCAAATATTTCAATTGTGGTAATATAGGTCATTTTGCTTCTAAGTGTCCACAGGCCAAGAGTGATAGTAATGAAGAGGAAGAAGAATGCGACAAAAAGAAAGGAAGGAAATATAACCATAACAAGAAAAGAGCACACGAGGCAAGCACGAAAAGAAGAACCTTTGAAAGCATAAAAAGAATCTCTACATTCAAGAAGCAAGTAGCTCATCCGAAGAAAGCAATGGGAGCTTCTTTGATAGTGATAGAGGAGAGAAACTCTTCATGGCGATAGAAGCAAAGGGTGATGAAGAAAAAAAAAAAGAAGAAAGAGATTTAAAAGAACATACCAAAGATGAAGAAGTGGACCTTGAGGAGGAACTCCATTTTGCCTACCATAAGATCGAGAAGCTTAAGAAAAGAAATTCTAGACTAAAGTCATAACTTCAAGAGGACAGCGAAACCAAAGCAAAATCGTCTCAAAATCTTGAAGAATCAAAAAAGATGATCATGAAACTAAAGATTCAAATTGAGGAGGCAAAGCGAATAGAAGTTGTAAGAGATCAGCTAAAGGCAAAGGAATTGGATTGTGAGAAATTGGAGCTTGAAATTGTTTCCTTGAGGAAAGAGTTGGAAAAATCTAATGATCAATTAAATTGAAGCATGAAGTTTGAAAAGAGCATCGGAATTCTGGAGGATTTTATCAACTCCCAAAGATCACCCTTCATCAAGACTGGTGTTGGCTTTGAGGAAAATCAAAAGACCACCAAAGAAAAGTCAAGTTCTAAGACTTCCAAACTACCAAAGAAGATAAATGAAGAAAATCCTAAAGGATATGTTGATGTGCTCAAGGATTCTATCAATAGTAGCACCAAGGAGGAAAGTAATATCCCACGAAAGAACAACATTCCTCACAGGGACAACCATGAAAGATTCAAAAGATTATTTCCACCAAGTCAATCTCACATGTGCATGTTCCAGTATACCTTATTTGGCTATTGTTTCTTTTGCAATCAGTTTGGTCATTAGTGGATTGTAGAGTTAGTGCAAGAAAGAATTTTGGTTTCTTAAAGAGGAACTATAATTCATTTGCTCCTCGAATGGATTACAACATCATGTGCTATAACTTTGGTCATACAACACGTTCTTGTAGAAGTGATTTTTCGGAAGCTTTGAGACAAAACAAGGGGGATGATTCTAATAAGCTAAAGGAGGAATCTACAAAAGTTTGGAAGAAGCAGGAGCATGAAATGAAGGAGAAATCCGTGCTAGCGCAAGCAGCCCTCCATGTACTAAACTAAGGAAATCAATGGTAAATTGATAGCGGTTGCTCAAGCCACATGATAGGGGATAAATCAAGTTCCTCACTTTAAAGGGAATAAATGGAGGCATTGTGAAGTTTGGAGATAATGCTATGGCAAGGATAATAGGAAAAAACACTCTTAGTTTTGACAATGGGAAGGAAAAAAGTGAAAATATATTATATGTCAAAGGGTTGAAGCATAATATTCCAAGTCTGAGTCAATTGTGTGATCAAGGGCACACTCTCACATTTCATCGTAGTGGTTGTGAAATCAGAAAGACAAGAATAGGGAAACTTGTTGCAGATGCAAGTAGAGCTTCAAACAATCTCTATATTCTTAGTGAAGTCAAAGGAGAAAAGTGCTACATGGCACGATAAGATGACACCTGGTTGTGGCACAAAAGGATGGGGCATTTGAACTTTGGCAACATTGTGAAGATCAGCAATAACCAAGCCATAAGGGACATGCCGAAGATAGAAAAGCCCCCTAATACTATTTGCAAATAGTGCCAGTTTGGAAAGCAAACAAAGACGAGTTTCAAATCAAAGGAGTACTCTACATCAAAGCCTTTGGAACTTATACATACTGATTTATGTGGGCCAACAAGGACAAAAAGCTTGCAAGATGAGAGCTATTTCATGCTATTAATTGATGATTATTCCAAGATGACTTGGGTTACATTTCTAAAAGAAAAATCTGAAGCTTTTGAGATGTTTAAGGCATTTAAAGCTTTGGTAGAGAATTAAATTGGGTTAAGAATTAAATGCCTAAAATTTGATAGAGGAAAGTTCACCTCAAATGAAGTTGAAATTTTTTGTGAACAACATGGAATAAGACGATGATATTTAGTCGTAAGAACTCCACAACAAAATGGAGTTGTTGAGAGGAAAAATAGAATAGGTCAAGGAATGGCAAGAGCGATGTTAAATGAATCTATGTTTTCTGACACTTTTTGGAAAGAAGTCGTTCATACGATAGTCTATGTTTTGAACTGAGCACAAATCAAGTATTTCAAGGTTTTTGGGAGCAAATGCTATATTATGTGAGATGATGAAGACTTGGGAAAGTTTGATTCTAGGTGTGATGAGGGTGTCTTCCTTGGATACTCTTCAAGAAGCAAGGCCTATAGATGCTATAACAAAAGATTGCACAAAGTTGTTGAAAGTGCAAATGTGAAGTTGATGAAGAAAGGCATTAGAAGGAAATAGCAGAAGGAGTTGATTTTCAAAAAGAAGATAGTGGCAAAGAAGTAGAGGAAGAAGTTGAAAATGGAAAAATTGAGCAAAGAGACCCAAAGACACCATCTACATTTGTTCAAAAGAATCATCCAAAAAATCTAGTCATTGGTGATAGAGATACAAAAATTCTGACAAGGAGAGTAGCCTAAGAAGACAAGTATTGGGTAAAAGCCATGGAAGAAGAGTTGGATCAAATAGAGAAAAATGAAACTTGGGTACTTGTCCCAAGACTTGAGGACAAGAATGTCATCAACATTAAATGGGTTTTCAGGAACAAGTTGAATGAGGATGC